>WBNQ01056587.1:11657-26971 GCA_013401375.1 Spizella passerina | reverse complement strand
CTTAGGACTGCCTTTCTCTGATGGGAAACACCAAACCAACATCATCCAACACACGTGGGAGCTGCCTTTCTCTGATGACAATCACCAAACCAACATCACCCAATACACCTGGGAGCTGCCTTTCTCTGACTTCCTGAGCAGCTGTCAGGAAAGCAGGACCAGGTCAGCATCATGTGGCCCTTGGAGCAGCTCAGAGACAAGGACCAGCCAATGGCCACAGGAGCTGACTGTGTAGGGCAGTAGAGGTTGCCTGTGACAACACAAAGAAAAGCTTGAGAGCCACATATTTCCTTGTCACATTTAGCAAATCTCTTCAAAGCATGTGCAGAAGCTTTTCAAGGACTTATCATCTCACCAAGTATGGATGGATTTTCCCAGAAACGCCAAAACATGTATATCTGACACAAAGAATTCCTTCCTCTTGCCTAATTTGAAGCCTCTGCTTTGTAAAATGCAAATCAAAGTGGAGTCAGCCCTTCCATTTCAAAATCTATTTGAATTTGGCTTGACAGTTTTCTACTCTTTCATGGAATAAAAATGAGTAATTTGAGAACTCCTGACCTGCATGTTTGTTTTGGTTATTGCTCTTCTTAAGATAACTGGTTTTTGTTCTTTTCATGCAGCCAGTCTGTCAAAATTAAGACATCATTTTGCCAGTTTTATTAATGCAAATATTTCTTGGAGAAAATGCAAACACAGCAAACAAGATACCTTTCTACAGCATTTGTGACAGGCTGCTTTGACAATACATTTTTGAGAAAATTTAGCCTGAAACCTTTAAGAAAAAACCTTTCATTTATGGACAGGCATATTTATGAAAGCGCAGACACTCTAAGAAGATTATATCAAGTGTACAGCCATTAAGGATAAAGAAAATCTGCCTATAAATACATTGAGAAATTAATTAAGAAGGCAAGACAAAGGGACAGGATGTAATGTTTGCTTGCCTTTGAAATAAAATATTTGCCATAAGTGTGATTGAAATGGAAAAGAGATGTAGGGAAAAAGTATTCCAAAAAAATTAACAAGTATATAAATAGATACTAGGTAACTGAATAGATATAGATATTGGAACATCTCCTGGGATGGGAAAAAATTAACCTTAAAGACACAATATTCTTTATTTGGGATAGAAAATAGTAAAATAATTCTCAGTGGTTTTGTTTTGTATCAGTATTAACTCATGCAATTTAAAAACACAGCTAAAAGGGAACAGTTATTTGAACAGAACAATGCTGTTTGTTTCCACTTTATATTACACCATGCTTGCTTTGTCTGTAGGGAAAGTACTGAAGAGTCTAACTTTCTTGAAGGTTTGGGAATACGATCAAATAATAAACAAGTATTCTTCTAGCACTCTAGAAGCTTTCAAACTTTACTAGAAGCTTTTCGAACCATTGGAAAACATTAATATTTAATGTATAAAATGGGTAAATGTTAGGGATCGAAGATAAGGAGAGGTTATGTTGTTTGCTAAAGACCCCACGGTATTTTGAAAGTAAGCCTAAGCTGAAAATTTTTATTTTCTTGAGCCATTGGTTTGATGGGTGATTTTTTGTGTGTGGGTTTTTTTCATTCTTTTAAAATTATTATGTGTATATTTAAAATTAATTTCATATTTTCATTTTTGGGGTGAGTCCCCCACTCTTCTCTTGGCCTTTAATGCAAAGGTACCATAGAGGTATTTGCAAAGACATTTTCATCAATCTGAGACTGTTGAATCTCACTCCCCCTGCCCTGTATCAACCTTTAATATAAATCTCATGTATCATCCCCTTCAGCATAAATCTCAACCCCTTCATTCTTGTCCTGTCTTTTCTTCCCTTCTCCGCTCTTCCATTTAAAGCCCAGGACTGATAATTGAAAATACTGTGTATTCCTTTCCCCATTCTTTCCACACCAACATATTTATACCCATTTGCACTCCATTTTATTCCATCATCATCATCACTGCATTCTTTTATCCTGCTATAGTTAAGTACTTTTGAGGCTAATCTAGGTCCTATTACAGTTAATGGACGCCTTGCCATTAACTTTGATGGAGGGAAAATTAGCCTCTAACCTTTACTCTGTTTAGTTCTTTCAAGAAGGAATTCAATTCTTAACTCTCCATTCCTTATTTATATAGCTATTACATACAAATGGTGTATTCCCCCCATTTTCTTTCCAAATGCTTTCCTGGTTTCTTTCTCCATATTACAGTATTTTTTCTAATTTATTTTTTTAATATTTCCAAAGGCGCATCAAAAACACCTAAACATGTTCAATCCACAGCTGTTCATTTCTCTGTGGGCATATATGGACACAGAGAAACTTCTCTGCAAGACAGCTCTATTTACTTCTAGGGAATTGCACAGGTACAACCAAGGGCAACATTTTAGACTTTAAGAGACCTGGAAAACACAGTAGAGTAGTTTACAGTAAATGCAGCATACTAAGATACAACATTGCAGTAGAGCTTCCCTATCCCTCATTGTCTGTATCCCTAGCAATTAATATCACAGCTGTCAGATGGAATTGACCTGGATAAATCATTTCCCCCAATCAATAATCACAGTAGCACGTTTGTGCTGCTTCTCTCTGTCACTGTATCTTACAAACTTCTTTTACCAGGTCCTTCAGGGAAAGCCTTTGGAATGTGCCAAAGGCATCAGGNGATTCAAGGGTTGCAACTTGCTTGTGAGCCCTAATTGGGTTCTGTCTGTGATAGGATTTGTTGGGCGTCACCGAATTCACAAAATATTTCCAACCAGAGTAAGAGGTAAAACTGTGATTTTAACTGTGTTACCAGCTTGAGGTAAAAATGGGGAAAGAGTCAGAATGGAATTGGATGGTAACGCAAACTAAAATCCAAATAATTGGTTTCTTTCTTTTTTTGTTAACTTCAATTACATTGGACTGGATTTTTGGATTTGATAATGTGGGTTATCCTGTAGTCTTGTAGCAAAGACATTTCTTTGGCCCTGTAATTTTTGAGACTTTCAACATAGTAGCTACCATATATAATTAAGTGAGGATGCAGATTCAATCCTTCTGTTCTTGTTTTCCTTATTCTTGGCTGTTGAATGCAAAGGTACCATAGAGGTATTTGCAAAGACATTTTCATCAATCTGAGACTGTTGAATCTCACTCCCCCTGCCCTGTATTAACCTTTAATATAAATCTCATGTATCATCCCCTTCAGCATAAATCTCAACCCCTTCATTCTTGACCTGTCTTTTCTTCCCTTCTCCGCTCTTCCATTTAAAGCCCAGGACTGATAATTGAAAATACTGTGTATTCCTTTCCCCATTCTTTCCACACCAACATATTTATACCCATTTGCACTCCATTTTATTCCATCATCATCATCACTGCATTCTTTTATCCTGCTATAGTTAAGTACTTTTGAGGCTAATCTAGGTCCTATTACAGTTAATGGATGCCTTGCCATTAACTTTGATGGAGGGAAAATTAGCCTCTAACCTTTACTCTGTTTAGTTCTTTCAAGAAGGAATTCAATTCTTAACTCTCCATTCCTTATTTATATAGCTATTACATACAAATGGTGTATTCCCCCCATTTTCTTTCCAAATGCTTTCCTGGTTTCTTTCTCNCCCAATCAATAATCACAGTAGCACGTTTGTGCTGCTTCTCTCTGTCACTGTATCTTACAAACTTCTTTTACCAGGTCCTTCAGGGAAAGCCTTTGGAATGTGCCAAAGGCATCAGGGCTCATCTTGCTGATGTGCAACACTGACCACAGTGGGCTGAGTTCTCAGCAGTAACGTCACTGCAGTGCCTGTTTGGAGGATCTGGCACTGCAGAGGTTTTCAAAGCAGTAGCAGAGTGAAATGAAACTAAAAACATTAAAACAAGAGAGGATATTACAATAGAGTCTGACAAGGATTTGAATATATTTTTCAGCCGTAGGGGAGCAATGCTGACCACTGAATAAAACTGGATGCAGTCAAGTCGTATTAAGAATATCCAAAAATGCCCAAAAATAAGGTGGAATGTTTTTGTGTTGCTTTCTTAGTGTACTACTGGCATTTCAGAGAATTTACACAATAGTTATTCACTATACTGAACATGTAATATATGATGTAATGTCTGTATGGAGATTGGCATTAAATAGTTAAACCAGAGTGAGCTACTGGGTGAGCTGGTGAACAAAATAAGGTAAAGAAGGAAAGACAGCCTGGCTTTACCTTCTTGATCAGTGAGTACTTTTGCAAATACACAGCTGAAGGAGCCAAGACACAAAAGCTTGAGCATCATAAACAACTCCAACTAATCCAACAGGAAAGGTAGCTATCCTCTGTAATAGTGCCTAGAGTGATCTGCAGATGGCCCTCTGCAGCTGGAAGTCTTTGCTTTCAGGCTTCAACTACATATCACTTCCTTGGAAAATTAGTAGCTGTAGAATCATCCATCTCTTTCTGTTGAACAGGTCTATTTATAATTACAAATTCATGGCCTTTTCTGGATGAAATATTCATGTAAACTCAACTGCCAAACTGCACTTATGGCATAGTAAACTGCAAAACATTATCATATTAAAAGCAATTCAGCAACGTGCTTCGTGCCAACATAATAAAAATGTCATTTTAAATATTGTTTAGGAGCACTAGATTATTTTTCAATGTAGAATCCCAAAATGCATTCAGGACACAGTATATCTTGAGAAAATGAAATCAAAGTATGAGGGAAAACGTTGAACACAAGCAATTTCCAGGAACTGGCAAATTGTTTTATTTAGTGAAGAGTATCTATTCCTCCAAATGCTTTTCTAAGACCTGCTATATATGTTCTACTCTTTTGGATATTAGGCAAACTTATAACTAGTCATTAAAGATATGAAATAAATAAAGATGACTGAAGAATCTTTAGAATATTGAAATGTTCATGGTAATATTTGCAAATGTATATGAATGTATATATGCTGACTTCAAAGATTTGTGAAGAGCATAGAAATCTTAGATCTGATGATTAAACAAACTGAGAAATCATTAAGCATTTTTAATTGAAGTAGCAATATGTAAAAATAAAGGAATCTGTATGTAACTGAAAAGATAACATTATACCCTTGTAAAAAGTCCCTTTGTAGCCCCTTTAGGTATTGGAAGGTGCTCTAAGGTCTCACTGGAACCTTCTCCTCTCCAGGCTGAACAATTCCAATTCTCTTGGCTTTTTGTCATAGGAAAGGTGACTCAGATGACAAAGCTCAGAAGGTTTATTATATATCTTCCTATTCTCAGCTGAACTACTAATTGTTAATGACAATAACTTGAAATCAACAATTCTGAAAACAAGGATTAAACATTAAACTGGCAAATTAGATAATGGAAAAAATAGGCTCCAACTCATAGGTAAGAAAGGGTCATCCAGTTGCTATAAAAATAGGGGAATTTTGAACTGATCAAATGATTTTTAAAATAATTTTTTGAAAAACCACCCAGATTAAAGAAAAATTTCTGACTGTTTAACAAAAGGAAAACTAATTCAAATAAATGTAAATTTACAATAGGAAAATAAAAATGGTCACTCTGGGACTTACTTTACTTAGTAGCTACTGGATATAGTCCCAGTTTCTGCTTTATTAAATATTTAAATATTGTGTACAACATAGAACAGTGGGAACAGTGGAGAATGAAAGCAACTTGATGTGAATCACGGTGTGTTCTCAAGGAATAGTCTGTATTCAGAAACTCCTATGAGGTTGCTGCTGAGAACTTGGAGATTCTTTGGCAAAAAAAGAAATGGAATCAGCCCTTCACCTCCAGGCTAAGCAAATCCTGAGCTCTGCTGCAAAACATGCTGCTTCTGCCAATGCTCCCTGTTCACAGCACACAGCCTACCTAAATAACCCTTTCAGCCACATATACTGTGCTATTTACTTTTACCATCTTTGTCATCCTAATTTGGTGTTTAATGTGTCCCTCCAAAACCAAATTATGTATTTTTTATCACTGAAGCATGAGTGACATCCTTGGAGCTTGCAGAGATTCATGCAGATACTAACACAGCTGAAGATAATTTTGTCTATCTTCATGAACTGTTCTCTTCGACAGAAAGAAAAATCTATTGGATAGTTGAAGAAAGAGGAAAAGAAGAAAAATATCCTCTTTTCTCAATTACACCATTTTTTTTCTGCTAGGAATGTGAAGTGGTATCTAGGGGGAAATAAACCCAAGAAAGGAGAGGAAACAACAAAATTATTGACTGTGTCCAAGAAGCTTATTACAGGATGGTATTCTGCTCATAGACTCCAGCAGTTCTGTACCTATTTTAAAAAATATTTTTCTTTCATAGCTGGCAAGAGCTCCACTTCCTGCTTTTTTGGTAGTAGGGCAAATCTTTGTCCCCAGGGAAGTCTTTCCTGCCCAGGGTGGTGTCAGTGGCCTGCAATGTGTGAGATTTGCAATAGCCTAATGTTATTTTCTATAACTGCTTTGTTCCAAAAGGTTTTATCTGTAGGAATTTTGTTTTTAAATGTTTAAGTTAATCATCTCTAGCAGATAATTTCTGTATGGGAAGAACTGGAGAGGGATGACAGAAAATCTTCATTTTTCATAGCACACCTCCCTAATTTATGAAAAATTAGTAACTCCATCTTCTCCTTTTTTCTTAAGAAAAAGATACTAATTGCTGGAGTAAGACTTTGCTACTGAAATTTTACTTATTAAAAAATAGAATTTTCTACCCTAATATTTTGTAAAGAAACCACTTTATAGTTTAATTACTTTAAATTATTTACTGGCCTCGCAGCATTCAGTAACACACTAACTTTCTCTGCAGCAATCACTGAAATTGCTGTAGAGAGGTTCCTTGACAGCAGAAAGGGTTTATCCCAGCTCTGAAATACCTCCAAGGGTTTCATGTATTGCAGAGTGCTGCAGAATTTCTTTGAGACAAATGTGATGCCAGATGTAGACACTTCTGTGGGTACTGACTGAATGCCTTCCCAGGTACTCCAACATTACTGTGCTTAATCAATAGAGAGAGTTTATATTGGCCATAAAACCACAGAGCATGATCTTCTAACTAGAGCCACATGATGTGTTTACTACCAAACCTGAAAACTATATTTATTCTCTGTACTCCACATTATGGGGAGGAGGAATGACTCACAATTACTATTAGACATCTGAACCATTTCATTTTAACTGTGGAATATACTCACTAGGTAGCAGTGTCAGTGTATAAAGGAAGGAGGGGGTACAATGAGGCTGGGTTAATGCATACTGCAAAGTATTTACATTTGTGTGTGTGCTTGTCAATATTACTATTCAAAATTTGTTAAAAATTATGAATCCATGGAGATTCAAAATTTTCAAAATATTTTTCACTCTACACACATAACAGCATTTTTTCTATAAAAACTCAGACCAGATAACAGTGATTAAACTTTGAGTCAGATGACAAGCAAAGTAACAAAAGTTTGAGATCTCATTGAAATTTATCAATTTTTTTTTCATGTTGTCTAACATATTCACTGCATAGCTTTGAACACAGGAACAGAGCATTTTCACCCCAAGGTCAGGGTGTCCAGCATGGACCCAGGGGCAGATTGCTGCCCACCCTGGTGGTGATGGATGTGGTGTGTGCTGCTGCCATGGTCACACACAGAGCATCCCCTTTGCATCCCCTCCCCTGGCTGCCTCTGCTGACAGACCCTGATTACAGCAACAATGCTCAGCATCAGAGGGTGCTGCCTCCAAGCTGTTCTGATTCAGAGTTTTATATGAAAACACATGATTCTCAAAGTAAGCAAAAAACCTGGATCATCATTAACTTGTTAAGGAGACAAATACGCATTGGCTTTTCTTAGGCCATGTTGTGTGAAGCTTTTCACACTTTGAGCTCTGGAAAGGGAACTTTGAAGATGATGAAATTTCACTTAGAAGGCTTCAGAAGAGCTCAAGAGGAAATAATGGATTTTACTTTGTTTTTTCATGTAATTTTGAAGAGTAGTCAAGGACCAAAGCCTAAAGAAGTCAACATAGAAACTGTTCTTCACTTCATCAGGTTTTCAACCAGGCCTCAATAACGTTTTTAAAAACTGTCACATCACATTCCATTAAATAAATCCAATAAAACTCCATTATTAAAAGTACAGCCTCTCGAATAAAGTGGTGAAAGTATTTCCTTTTTTCTAATTAGTACCGGTCATTTTGGAAAGGGTGCTGATATTTTTTTTGAGTTTATTAACATTAGTATGAATCCAAGGATCTGAATATGCTTTAGAACACTCACTACAGGTTCGTGGTGATTGTGTTAATAAGAAATTTTTCCAACACAACTTGGAAACAAACTTCTGTGCTTGCTGCAGACATGACCAAAATAAAATGCCTACAACTGTTGAAACTTCTGGCTGGTAAATATGTAATTTCTATACTGTTTTCTGAACAAATCCATGTTATTGTGAAAAACCATCACATCTCCTGTCACTAAATTTGGCCTCCAAAGGTAGAAATGCACACAAATCCCCACAGGTTGCTGTGCTGCAGAGCCAATGAAGGTAAAGCCAGTGGCCAGTTCCTTCAGGGACCTTACAATAAATGCTATTTCTTTTTTGTTTTCTTAGGTCTTCAGTTGAGGATTTCTTTTTTTTGACTTGACAAAAATAAATACTGCAGCTCTAGATTCCTATTCACCAGAGTATTTTGGCAAATAAGCCTTTGAAGCTCATCAGGCTCCTGAGTTCCCCCCAGAGAGCTCCCATTTACCTGGGGCCTGGCTGCGTGATGCAGACTAAGTCTAACATAACGATAGGAATAAATCTAAATAGCACCTTCCAAACCACCAGACCTTGGGGAAATTCACACTTCTCCTTGTGTGAAAGAGCCAACAGGCTCATTTGATAAAATGCTGCTTTACTGATAATGCCAGTGAGTTGTTGAGTTCTCTTTCCAGACATGACTCACAAGAGAAAGTCACTTTTCTATGTACAGAGTGAATATCACACTCTCCTCTGTTGTTACTGCATGACTGTAATAGAGTCATAACAGCAAAAACTTGTATCTTTCTGCTCCAAGTTCATGTGTTTCTAATTTTAGGGTTTTGCTTTGGGATTTTTTCTTTCTGTTTTTTTCTTTTTCCATACATGAGAAGAAAATCTGATGCCAGTGATGATGAAGTTGCTATACTGCCTAGTTAGACCTTTCAGGACTTGAATGTCCACATTATCATCCAGTCAAATTGCTTTCTTAAAAAAATTGCTGCTATTCAAGTTGATAGAAAGAGCTGAAATAGTAAGGACCAGAGATATTTAAGACTATATGAAATGATTATGGGTCTCACAAGGGCACAACCTGCACAAATCACTAAAATGTCAGAAATGGGCACCCAAAATTAGGAAACATCATGATACAGATAGGCTACTTTCACATACCCAGTTCAGATCATGTGATAAAATCCCACATTATTTCTGAAAAAAACTACCATTAATCAGTACACGAGATGCAAATAAATCACTTGCTGACACCTATTCAATATTATCAGTTTTACCCCCACTGTTTACTGCATGGTAGTGTGCCTTGTTTATTGTACACTATTTAAACCCTGACTGGACAAAATGATTAATTACTTCAGAGCCTTTCTGTGACACTCATCAGACATTAGTTCCTGCACTACACATTCATAACAACTATCTGAGATAAGTGCATATTGATATTCCTTTCCAGAGATAGCAGAGATAGCAGCCAGAAATCCACAATCTGATTTAGGGCTATATTGTACTTTATATATCCAAGGCAGAAGAATTGTCTCCATTTGCAGCTGTGAAGTCTCAGCATTGGTGTGCATTGCATTCCAAGCCACGTGCCCAGGGTGTTCACAGCTCAGGCAAACCCTTATCAAGTGTGGGTTTAGCAACCAGCCCAGAATTACTGTGTGCCAGGAGAATGCAGAAAAACAATTCTCCAGGTCACTAAGCACGAGGACATCTTTTTTCTTCCTGCAACACCCTGCCTCATTCACTCAATCCTATCCAGAAATAAACGAGGTGGGATTGAAACATTTTTCTCTCTACAGAAGTCACAAGGCCACCGACTGCTGGAGCACTGGGGAGTTGTGAATGACCACCCCAACATTCCCTTGTCCTGCTCTGCCCTGAGCATCCCCTGTAGGCAGATATGTATCACAGAGCACTGGGACAGATCAGCCAGAATGTATTTTCTTTTTTTCTCCTCAAAAAAAATCCTCTTAAATTCTTCTTTTACATACCTTCTTCTTAAATGCCACATACTTCCTTACAAGTGTTCCATGGGTACAAGGGCTGTAAACTTCCTGGTGGAAGTTCAGAAAAAGGATCCAGAACTTCCTCTAATGTTTTCAGATATTTACTGACAAGTGAAGAACAGGAGAACTCAGTTATTTCCTCTGCTGTGCTTAGGGGCTGTGGAGGATACAGGAGGGAGAGTTCCCCTGCTCGTGTGCTCTGACTCTCTCCTGGCAGAACCTACACAATCAAAAGTTTCAGAGGCAGGAAAAGTCTTGTTTAGCTCCAGGGCTGGATCATACCCACTGTGAATAAAACTTCTACAAAGTTTGCTGCACAAAGTTTGCTGAGAAAACAAAACTGAGCAGACAAAAAATGGATTTAATTTTCAGAGTTTTATATTAAATGTTCAAAAATAATACTCTGGATAAAACAGCTACTCTTCCTCTTACCTACCTCTAGTAATATCTTTGGATTGTATTAGGAGATGTCTGATCATGTTTTAGTTGAGCAAACCAATGTATTTTCCTCTTGTTTCATTCAGCATGTTACAAAAAATACACTAAAGTGGGTATTTAAACTCATATTTATCAATATCTAAATGGCTTGATGGACACTTGAACTAAAAACAATACCTAAGTCCAGTTTGAATATTCAGTTTAAGGAAAACACTGAAATACGAAAATAAAATCTAAAAGGACAAAACCTGACTTAACAAAGTGCTGAATATCTCACTATTCTGTCCTCCACACAATATTGATGTGGATGATGATACCATAACATTACAGGAGGATAGACAGACATACAAAAGAATGTGAACTTGGTTTCCAAAACAGCTGGTAAAATAAGAGAGGAAAGAGGAAAGGATAAATTGCAGATTAGTTTGTTATTAAAAAACAATGTAACCTATCTCTTCTCATCCCCTAAATAAACATTTACATATATATATAATTTAGTTAGCAGAAGTGTTTTTTTATTATTTTGTGTGTTTGTTTGGTTTCTTTCCTTTTAAACAGAGCTTTAAGTTGAGCAAATATTATTCAGGGACAATTTTGGTTTAATTGATCTTGGGCTAAAGGAAAGAACTGGCAGATTTCTTGAGACTGCTGCCAGCTCTAATCTCCTGAGATGAGTAGCCAGGGACAGCTGTAACCTGATGCATCTTATCAATCATAAAATAAAATTCTGTGCAGGCTGCAGAGTGAGCACTGCTTCTCAGCACAGTCATTTGGCACTGGTAAGGTATTTAATTGCAATGTGATCCTCACTATTAAAGATACATGAACTTTTCAAATGAAAGTGCAGGGAAGTCTGGGAATCTCTCACTCCTCAANCCTCTTGTTTCATTCAGCATGTTACAAAAAATACACTAAAGTGGGTATTTAAACTCATATTTATCAATATCTAAATGGCTTGATGGACACTTGAACTAAAAACAATACCTAAGTCCAGTTTGAATATTCAGTTTAAGGAAAACACTGAAATACGAAAATAAAATCTAAAAGGACAAAACCTGACTTAACAAAGTGCTGAATATCTCACTATTCTGTCCTCCACACAATATTGATGTGGATGATGATACCATAACATTACAGGAGGATAGACAGACATACAAAAGAATGTGAACTTGGTTTCCAAAACAGCTGGTAAAATAAGAGAGGAAAGAGGAAAGGATAAATTGCAGATTAGTTTGTTATTAAAAAGCAATGTAACCTATCTCTTCTCATCCCCTAAATAAACATTTACATATATATATAATTTAGTTAGCAGAAGTGTTTTTTTATTATTTTGTGTGTTTGTTTGGTTTCTTTCCTTTTAAACAGAGCTTTAAGTTGAGCAAATATTATTCAGGGACAATTTTGGTTTAATTGATCTTGGGCTAAAGGAAAGAACTGGCAGATTTCTTGAGACTGCTGCCAGCTCTAATCTCCTGAGATGAGTAGCCAGGGACAGCTGTAACCTGATGCATCTTATCAATCATAAAATAAAATTCTGTGCAGGCTGCAGAGTGAGCACTGCTTCTCAGCACAGTCATTTGGCACTGGTAAGGTATTTAATTGCAATGTGATCCTCACTATTAAAGATACATGAACTTTTCAAATGAAAGTGCAGGGAAGTCTGGGAATCTCTCACTCCTCAAACCTATTGCTTATAATATTGCTGCTATTCCCACTGCAGGCAGCATTATCATGATACAAAGCACTAAGTGTTTGAGGAACTGAGGTTTCAATCAGTATCCGTATGCCCAAATAAAGTGTATATGAAAAGCATAAGAAAATATATTCTAAGTCTTGAAACAAGCAGTAAACAAAGAATTTTATACAAAGACTTGTGTGCTGGAGAGGAAACTCATTCATTCTTTTTTATAATTCCACGCATTCCCTCCCACATTTCACATTTCCTGTTGACACAAAGCATAGTATTGTTTTATCTCCTTGTCTCCCCATTCTGTTATGATATAAAGCCTTCCCTACCTGAGTAATATCAGCTCAATCTATCACTCCAGCCTAATGTTCTCATCAGAGGCAGGCAGCCTCGCTCCATTTCCCCTCTACAAAGTGCCACTGATGCACAGCTCCTCACCCCATAGAGGGCTGGGCTGTGCTCTGGGGAGGATCCAGCCCTGCAGACACACAGGGGGGTGGATGCAGGACCTGCCACTGAGCCACACCTGGGCTGTGCCCTGGGGAGGGTCCAGCCCTGCAGACACACAGGGGGGTGGATGCAGGACCTGCCACTGATCCCCACCTTCCACACCTGGGCTGTGCCCTGGGGAGGGTCCAGCCCTGCAGACACACAGGGGGATGGATGCAGGACCTGCCACTGATCCACACCTGGGCTGTGCTCTGGGGAGGATCCAGCCCTGAGTCTGACACACAGGGGGATGGATGCAGGACCTGCCACTGATCCACACCTTCCACACCTGGGCTGTGCCCTGGGGAGGGTCCAGCCCTGCAGACACACAGGGGGATGGATGCAGGCTCTGCCACTGATCCTTCCACACCTGGGCTGTGCTCTGGGGAGGATCCAGCCCTGCAGACACACAGGGGGATGAAGGCTCTGCAGCTGCCTCTCAGGGCCCACTGATCCCACACTGACCTCACTGCTCACTTCCCTCTCACATTCCTTTACTGACTCCCTGTAATTCCCTCTACCTGTAATCTATTTCTTACTCTGCTTCCATAACTCAATTCATTAAGGGAGGCCCAGCTTTAAGTACATATATATCCAGAACCAACTAAAGCTATGTGTGAAGTCCGAAACCATTCAAGTATATGTTTCAATTTATTTCATTTTATAGCTGTGGCTTACCCCATAAATTCACAGTGATAGCAAATGCTTGCTCATCTATTTCCACTTCTGAGAAACTGAAACGAATTTGCATGCACACATAGATTACAGAGCAAGAAAATGTGTGTCTAATTAACATCAACAAATGGCTAATTATGAACAATAAACATTGGATGAAGAGAATCAGTCTGCAAAAGAGGCGTGGAGGATGCCAATTTGATCATATAAATCCTTGATCAGATATTTCAGGGCAGCTAACACCAACAGGAGCAAAGTAACCATTGGCTGCAAGGTTTTCTCAGGTCTGTAGATATTTATTTTTGACAGGAGCATCTCATCTCAGTCCCACATCTCACAATGGAAGCAGAAACAGGGAAAAAAAGGTTGGTCATTTAGGAGGAAAGGTTCTGTTAGAATCAAAATATATATATGACACCACCCCACACCAAAAACTGGGAAAAAACTGAACACATCTGCAATTTAAAACCTAATATTTTTACAGGTCTTCCTATGTTGTGCTGAGGTCTCTCCAGATATTGTCTTACATCCAAGCTAAAACCTTCTGAAAATACTTGGAGGGTTTTTTTTGTAGTTGGTTTTGCTATTTTTGTTGGGTTTTTTTCATTTCAGTGTTTTTCTGTATTTCCAGAATACTCCAGAGGTATTCTCCAGATTACCTTTCTTTTATGATATCTGAAACCTGTTTCTTTTCCTTTAAGGCAGTTGTGAAACAGTACAGTTTAAACCTTATCCAAATGTTTTGGAAGACTGAGCAGATGACAAAGCAAGTTTCATTCTCAATTTCTCTTTGTCCATTAAGGGATTACTAAGAAAGTAAGCAGCATGTAGCCAAATTTCGGGGTGTGTTACTAAATAAATTCCATTTTTTATCTCTTTTTATTTATTACATGTTGGAAATGTCCTGCTTAACATTTAAGAGTTAAGAATCCCAGACCTAGCAGATGGAGAGATTGGTTTACTCAGTAGCAACACAATCCTTGAGCCAAAATGCTCTCAAAAACTCTCTAGTATATGTCTCTTTTTGACTACCTAAGTATGTGGGTAAATACACAAAAGGTGCACAGAAAGTTCATCTATTAATATCAGACTTCTCATGCATTAATTATAGGTATATGTTCAATCCCTTCTTGTTAAATAAGAAACATGACAAGAAGCACCAGAGAAATTCAGAGTGTCCCAGATGTGCTAGACTGTCTGGTGGCAGTGTGTTGCAGAAGCCTCTGTATATATCTCACAAAAATTAAAAATAATACTTGCAGTACTCTAAGGCCACCGCCAACCAATTTCACAGATCTGTAGAAATCTTGCCCTTATGCAAGGATAGATCCTGTCCTTGTTGCTAATTCTTAAACTGTTTTTAAAATGTTGCAGGAAAGAATTGGCACATGGTCTCGAAGGTGGGTGGATGAAACGTTCCCAAGCAAACATGGAACAGGAGCCAAAATTAAGAGGTCAAAATCATAAACTGTTTGCTGAAGAATGCTTATTCATTTAGTCCTATTGAATGTATCCTTAAGGGCCAATTTAAACAAAGTACAGCAAAGACTATTTCAGCCCAGAATGCAAAAACGTCGCTGTTTTCCCATGTTCATGTTTTTGCTAAACCCAAAGTTAGGCTCACACTGCTGCCACTGGAGCATTACTGCTTTTTACATGCAGCATTTAGTGAAAAAGTAGAAAATCACCTTTGGCAGCAGCCACTAGCAATCTATGTTAAGTATCATAAAATTGCACAGCCCTCTGACTAGGTTTTAAATGGAGACAGACTCAAATGAACTTGCTGCTGGTCCTAGAAAGC
>WBNQ01056587.1:0-11649 GCA_013401375.1 Spizella passerina | reverse complement strand
TACATATATATATACATATATATCACAGCAATTCTTGAGCAAGTGCAGAGAACTCGAGCTGCAGCCACACAATACATTGAGCAGAGCTTTTCCCTTCCTGAGCAGCAAATGGATATGCAGCCTGTGTCTCTCCAAGGAATTCTCATCTGCAGTTTAATACTCTGAGTACCCTGGGAACCTGTGTGTTATTAGACAGTAGTTACTACAATGTTTAAATTAATTCATGTAACAGCACAAGTTCCTGTGAGTGTAATTACATGCACGTGGGTGGTGTTTGCATGAATGACTCCCACACCTGTCCACACCACTGCTGCAAATATCAAAAAGATTATTAAAAGGCGAACATCTTACCTGCTCCCAACAACACACCACAACAGCATTTTCCCTTCCCTCTCCTCCACTCCAGCTGATGCTCTCAAAGACACATCCTGGCAGTTACCAGCCACAAATAAGCTCTGAAGCCTCTGCTGGGGTCTTAACAACAAGCCCTAATCCTGCCTGGCATCCTGTGATAAATAAGTTGTTAGAAGCTGCTAGAAGTTGGATCAATGCAAAGAAACATCAGCCCAACGAAATATGCACAGAAATGTTGCAAAGCAGGAAGATGCTGAGAGAGAAATGGCATTGTTAGAGTGTTAACAGCATCCAAGCAGCTGTGCCTGGTCCTTGGCAATCCCAGTGCAATGTCAATAGAGTTACTCCAAACGTTTCAAAGTCTCTTAGCACTGCAAAAATAACTATGAATACTACCATCTAAAAATACTGCAGTAATTCGTCCTCATTCCCCCTCCCAACACCCACTCTGGGCTGGTGCATTTACACTCTGTTTGCATTTTACCATTTAGGGCACCAGCTGAACATTTGCAATGAGATGTTAACAACTCTGTGCCCACAGAGTACTTATCTGTCCTGGCATCAGCAATTGTACAGCTCAATTACTTAAAAGAATGAAAATTTGCAGCTCCTGTTTGGACTGTACAGCACAGTATAAGTAGGAATCCTACAGATCTGTCTTCTGTCCAATCCCTGAATCATATCACAAAGCACAAATAACACAGTTATCTTGGATTTGCTGGATTTGTTCTGGGTGGTGGTGGACCAAAAGAAGTAAAGATGAAGGTAAATATTCACTTAGAACAACTATGAACTGAAATGCAGGGCTCTGAGTCCTTTTGAAATGAGAGAGTCATGGTCAAGTGATTGCATAAATGAACTGAAGATTGAATGGTATGAAAATGACTAAGATTTTTTTTCACTCCTGGCTTCCAAGTTTGGCAAGGAAATAAAAAAGCTGAAGAAAAAAAATAAAATGTGAGATCAAAAGTTTTTTCATCAAAATATTCATTTTTTTTAAGATCTCATGCAATTTTTTATTAATATGGATTTCAAAGTCCATCCACTTTCAGGTCTTCGCTTGATAAGTGGAACATTTTAAAGAACTCTTGATTTACACTAAAAATATTCTGCACAGCTCTAACCAGAATACTCATGAGTTCTCTTCTGTGACAGCTACTCCCTCTACAGCTTTTGGCTGTGACTAAGGATGAAACTTTGTCTAGTAAAGTCAGAGGGTATTTGAGTGCTGCTTTAAATGAGGCCAACATTTCATAATCTGATCATTCCCATCTACAGTAAGGCAATCAGGCATGCCTGAAGAGCAAGGACTTGTAACATCATTTATAATTGACATAGAAAATCATATTCTAAAATGCAACATTTTCAGTCCTAAACTCTATTTGCTCTAGTAAATAGATACTTCATGATCATCAGAGATCACCAATATTGTTTTTCTTAATTACATTTGCAAGTAATTAATGCCATTGCTGCCTTCATGGATTTGAAGTATTCCCTAAATGTTCCTGTACTGAGCAAAAGGGGAATACAGTGATAACGTAATCTAATTGCAAAGTCAAATTGTAAAGATTTTTAATAGCAACCACTCTATAGCACTTTTAATTTTCTGTCTGCTTCATGAGCTTTAAATAATTATTTCTCACATTACCCATGTGAGTGTGTTGCAGCACTCCTGTCTGTAGGCTTGGTACTGAAATGCTGAGCATCTGATGCTTGAGAGGTTTCAGACACAGCCAGTGCTGCAGAGGAGTGCTGGGGTTCCTGCCTGGCATCTTCCTAGCAGCATCTATGGAAATCAAGATTTCTGTATGCAGAGAAACTCTGAATGGAGAGCTTTTCCAATCAGCAGATGAAACCTTAGGAAATCATGGGATGCCATTTGCTTTACTCTACATTTTAGCACCTCATATTCTAAATACCTGCTTTCAAATGCATGTTTTAGAATATTATCACTAGGAGCCAGATTATGGTCAAAGTTGAGGCCATGAGAGGAAAGAAATGTAAGGATTTAGGTGAAACAGTCATCACTATCTGAAGAAGGACAAGCCTTCTTGCACGTGTTACTTGTAGGAATATACAATGTTATTTTGCAGACCAAGTGAGAAGGATAACTCTTTAATCTTTCACAAGGCAATAACGATTTTATTAGCAAAAGGAGCTCAAGGAGACTACTCACTTTGACTTGGAGCAAAAAACTTCCTCAACCATATACTGCCATGAGAACTGCAGAATTATTTGCTCTGATGAGGGGAGATTCACAGGCTATCACTGCAGCCCTGAATCTAAACAAAAATACGGCTCCAGCAGCTCTGCTTGCTTGTGAGAAGGTGAGGAACTTACATAAAGGATTATCCTCAGAAATTGTTTTCCTCAATTTTCCTGAGAAGATATTTTTACAAACTATTTTATAAATTGCTTAAAGCTTACATTGGTAAAATCCAAATCAAGAGTGGGGAGATGGTTCATGGAATAGGAGAAAGTTTTTAATTCAAGTTAGTAGTCTTTCTTTGAACTCTTACAATATTTAAGTCAAATCTATTATATGACCTCAAATATTTGCTTTTTTAAAATGTTACAGACAGTCTAACATTTACTTCAGAGTACTTTGTTTCTGTTCATGAAAGGAAATTCTGTTTATATCACCTGGACAGAAGCCTAGTGAGCCTAGGCAGGTGGAACTTTAAATTTTCATCTGTCTTTTAGATAACCACTGGAGTCATCTTTGAATGGAATCTGCCCTATTAGGTTCAGACAGAAATAAATTAATCATGTTTTGAGGGTAAGTCAAAAAACCTCAAAACAAAGTAAGATTTACTGTGTGTTCTAGTCCTATCAAAGAGAGAGGCTTGGAAAAGGAGTTTGAGAAACTTGTTATTAAGAGGTTAATGTGTCTGTCAGACTCTTAAATCATAATGCCAGTAGACTCAATGAAATGACAAATTGAACTATAAAGAAACACACAAGCAATCATTCTTTAAGCTAACTATTGAAGGACCAGTTTTCGTTGGTTTCTTCAGTATTTCTGTAGACTCGAATGATTTCAATGCAAACTCTGAACCACCTATGAGAGTTTAACAAAAGGCAGAATTTCCTTCTCAACTTGTTAATGCTTCTCAGAGACAACTGCCAGAGCTCTGACACTCACCAGCCATTTTAACTCTCCACCATATTTTCATTTTCAACTAATCACCATTAAGTACGTAGAAGATTCTTTTTTAATTATATGATATCAGACCAGGAGGAATGACAGAGGAAGGAGCATTAAAAAATTCCAGAATAAATAATTCTTGGTTTAAAAAATACAAAAATAATTTCTCATTTATGTGAAATGCATGGGGTCTACCTGTATGTAACATTATACAATGGGAATCTTTTAAGCATATATTATTTTTTAGGTCTGCTTCCTCTTCCATTTTTCTGCTATTATTGCAGAATGGGCAGAATATTCAAAAAGATCAACACAGCAACATTAGGCAGAGTAACCTTATTGTTGAAAACTGACAGAGTACTAAAAAGTTATTCATGCACTTTAATATTTTTGAAATTTTTTGAGCTTTTTCAGGCCAACTGTATAACACCATCTCTTCCCTCATTTTTGGCTAATACGAAAAAAATGTCTTGAAAAACAAATTCCTTCTAATCTCTCACTCAGCTTCTATCAGAATTACACTGATCACTGCCCTCCACTTGTCCTTCCACTTTGGGACCTCTCATGTACTTGAATTCTGCTCTTCTCCTGTGCTGGCTTTTTCCTGCTCCCTGTTCTGTTCCTTTCTTCTGTGTTTTTCTCCTTACTGTTGTTGAGTCCTCTCCGATTCCACAAGGTTTTGCTAATTAACAGGCACAGAATTCCTATGAGGCTGAATGACAATGCCTGATAGACAGGTAAAATTAAAGAGAGGAAGCCTAATTAGTTTGATTGGGCCCCTGCAGGATTCAAAAGCAGAGGTGCTATTAGGGCACAAGTATTCCTTACAGCGTTCCTGTCTCCAAAAGTGGAGCAGGCAGGTGGGGCTGTGCCAGCTGTGGCTCTGGGACTGGCACTGGTGGTGGCAGTGTGACAAACACCCCCTCCACAGCTACCAGAGCTCTGTGCTTTTCTCAGGCCTCCACAAAGCTGTAAGTCTGAGCAATTTATGATTTCTACCAGAAAAAAAAAATCAATATGAAAACATTCTTGTATTCATTCTTATATTGCATGGTCACATTCCATATTTATGACTTTTCAATAGAAGGACTGGTACAGCACTTGTAAACATGGATTTTCAATGCCAAGCCCAAAGTACTAAAAATCACAGTAGGGATGTTGGGTTAAGGGAGACACAGAAATTCATGTGTGAAGGGCACTTTCTTGAAATAAATTTATCTTGCATGGAAATATCCTGGATTTGATGTAGGAGAGAAACGCAGAAGCCAAGCATGGCTCATTTCCCCAAGGGAAGGGCAGCCCCAGAGCATAACCAGGGCTGCCCTACCAAGGATTTCACCCACAGAAACTCTTCTGCTGCTTTTTCTCTGCTCCCTGACTGCAGGGATGGCAAACAGCAGCACTGACCTCAGCAAGCCCAGAAGATTCTGGGATGGAGTGAAACACTCCTAATACCACATTAAAGGTTAAATTTAATGACTGCAGAGCATATATAGGAAAAAAAAAAGCCCAACTCAAACCATTACTAAATTTTACCTGCAGCATAATACTGGTCAAGTTATGACTCTTAATAGTTATTTCCCTCATATTTAGGGGACACAGAGAAAAAAGACACACTAAATCTATCATAACCTCAAGAGTATGAGAAACAAGATGGCCATTGCTTGCACCTTCATTTCAAATGCCCCATTAAATGGCTGATTTGGGAGCAAAACTCATAATTTCATAAGGGTAATTGGATACACTTTCTTCTGTTGCAAGCAAATTACCCCCTGGCACAAGAATTTTTAAATCTTTGGCAGCAGACCTCCTGAAACCCATCTGTGTTGGAAATTACTTTTTTGCTTTTGGGTATACTATATTTACATATTTTGTTTTATTTCTCAATATTTAATCTAGAGAGAAAAGAGACTCTTAGGACTCACATTGAAGCTTTTCAACAGATTTAAAAAAAAAAAAAGTATGTGTCCAGAAGAAACTGGCCATACTAATATAGCAACATGTCAAACTGGAACCAAACTGACTTCTGTTAGGCAGTCAAACATTCATTTTAAGCACACTTATTTTTAAATATCTCTGTTTTATAGCAAGAGTAAGAATTTGCTACAAGTGCAAATTGATGAATACCATACCAAATCCTTGTAACCCCTATTTCCTTTGGTGAAATCTGTCGTGCTGGGTCTCCAGCAGTATGGAATTCCTGTTGTTTTCACACACTCTATTTAATAGAAATAATTTATGAAATATTTTGACAACCAAAGCTCTGGACAGTTGAGCACAAAATTATCCCTCCCAATGTAAAACTTTGGTGCTCCTACCCCCTCCTCAGCAATAGCAAGAGATGAAGAGGTGGTAAATCCTGAAGTACACCTGATTAAATTTAGCTAGGATGAATCAACTTTCTTGGTTTCCTCCTGCCAATATTCCTCTTGCAAGTGTGGAGTTACAATGAAATAGAAAGAGTAAGTGATATATTCACCCACTGAAAATGGGATTTTTAGGATTGTATTTAACCATGTGGATTTTTGGGGGGGAAAAAAGAGTGCAAATTGTTTGAACATAAAAGAGTAGTTTTCTAAAAAAATAGCATAAATGCCTAAAGGACTTTCCAGCATCAATTGTCTTAAGTCTTCCATGCTTCTCAACCAGAAACATGGCAGTATAAAGTTCCTCATATTGAGTGGTATGGGCACAAAAGAGAAACACTCAATATAAAAGCTTGCCCTCTCTTGTAGGAAATAATCACTTCTAAGACTCCAACCACTTTGAGAACTTAAAAAAGTATTCAAGGTTGTCAAGACTGCAATCTATGAAAAACACAAGCTGTTAAAAAACCCCTGGAACTCAAGTGTGCAAAGATGATTTACAGAGATACACCACTCTAAAACTGTAAGTGGAAAAAGCAAATGCAACATTACAAAGGACGCATGTTGCAAAAATTAAAAACTTCAGGGTATAAACTTGTTTCCACATGAGGTTTGTAACAAATTATTTTCTGGTTCAGCATCTGTCAGTCTACTGCCAAATAAAAGGTACCCAGGTAGGTGAGCTACCATTCTGCTTGCAAATTTCTCTACTCTGCATTATTTAGGAGGTTATTCCTACATACCCTGCTACAAGTGTCCATGGTCAGGGACAAAAGTAAATGTCCTTAAAGGACAGATGGCAGAAATTACTCATTATTACAGACACAAAAGGACAGAAGAATAAAAACTGTTATAAATGAAAATAAATGCCTGAAAAAGAACTTCCAGCTGTGAAATACATGAGCACTGTGAAGTTGGCTATTCCTGTGTGCACTGACTGGCCACGATTCTGCTGCCTAAATGCTTCTTATCAGCCAAAAATTGCATGAGCCTCCCCAGGCAGATGCAGACAGATGTACCTGCTGGACTCACATGGACAGGAGAGAATATTCAGAATTTTGAGGTGCACTTTCCACACTGCGACATTACTGAAGTATGATAAAATTCCACGCTGAAGCTTTGACCAAAAAATGTGGAAGGCACTGATCCAATTGACCCTGAGGGAGGCAGAGGGCAATGTCTGCAGATGACAAAACACTCCAGACAGGCTTGGCAGCAGGGACACCAGGGCTTGTACCAATACCTCCCTGTGACAGACTCAGTAGATGGTAGAAATAGCTCTCTTTCTTATCTTTAAACCTTTCTTGCTGTCCTCATTATTTCCCGGTGGGTAATTAAAGCTTTCAGCTCAGGCATTTTCCTCCACAGTGGGCAGGGTGGGAGCTAAAGGGGAGCTGTCATTTGGAGGTGTCAGAGCCAAGAGCAATGTTGGGTGCTGCCTGCAAGGACAGACAGATCTGGGCTTGGAGCCTGTGCCAGCCACCAACCTGGGCCTCAGCAGAGTGCAACAGGGCAGAGCTCCAGGCTGTGGACATCATCAGATGGTAGAATGAGTTTTTCACACCAGTTTATCTTGCTATTTCCATTTGTACTGGGTATATTTTAATTTACCTAATTTTCCAGATTCTGGATGGGGTGCCAATATTTCAGTCTTTCATGTGTCAAGTCTCTGGCAGTCCTACTCCAAACTTTAACCCCTGTTTTGCCAACAGTGAGCATCAACTAAATGCATATGGAAGAGTGGTACTAAACATCATTTATTATTTCCCGGTGCAGAACACTGAGCAAGCAGGGGAATAAGCTGCCATTACAAGTCACGCGTGGGGAAGCTATGGGTGTATCTGTAACACTTTGTCAGAGTCACACTGCAAGGAGCTGTTTTAGCCATTCAAGGTGAAACAACCTCCAGAACCATGGAATAAGAAAATGGAAGCAGACTCCATTTGGCTATTTGGAGCTATTTGGGCTGGACAGCTCAGTAAGGACACAACATAAGCAAACCCAGAGAGGAGAGAGAATCCTTCCCCTTGTCAAAGCACTGGTGGACCAGAAAAGGAAAAATAATTTCTGTCTGCATCTGGAAAAAAAGCTGGAACCTGATTCAGAGCAGGAAATGCTGCTATTCTCTATAATGAAATTAAATTATCTGCTACAAAATAGGACATCAGTGAGAGCACACGTGCTCAGATTTGGACAGAGAAGAACAGTTCCTCATTCAGGACAGCCAGGCAATGCATTCAAAAGTTTTTCTGGCCAAAGGGATCATTATGATCATCTGCTGGTTTTGCAGAAAACAGGCCATGGGATTTTGTTCAGTATTTTCCATATTAGCCCCTGGGACATGAAAGCTAAACATAAAAGAAATAATACTGATTTAAAAATATCTTTCTAGCTATAAAACTGAAAAAAAATCTAAAAAAAATACATTCAGAACAAATTAATAGACTTAAAAAAGGATTGGTTACATAACCAAAAGCCCTAATTTACACAGGGTTGACAAATACAAGTAGGAAATTATATTGAGGAAAATCAAACCATATTTCATGATATATAATGTAGCATTACTGCGCTGTATTAGTATTTTTTAACAAAGTAAGTGGGCTGGACTTCCCACTTCTCATGGTAAGGAAAGAAGGAAGGAATATAAAAATGAATGTGTCTCCACTTGGAGCCAAAAGAATGAAATATTCTTTGTAATGGGTTGCCATGCTGCTGTTATGTTATGAATATTGGAAGAGCACAGGCAAATTCCTATTTTCCAAGAGGAATTTCAAAAGATGTTGAACTTCAGACACTTCTGTTTTATGAACGTGATGTCCAAAATCTAAAGGGTGTTTTATATAAATCTTGAACAAATATATGTACAAGACAAAAAACCAGATGGGTGATGAGAAAGGAAAGCAAATTTCCCTCTAAAAGAATAGCTGCATGTTATGCATATTTTAAATAATCTAGCAATTCATTTGCATTTTCATAGCATTTATACTCACAGCATAAACCCCAAAAATAAAATGGAAGGAAATTACTCTACCTGCAGCTTTTTACAACATTTCCTCATGAAAAAGATTAGGCTTTTACTAATTCTACAGCAATTTACCAGTCCCATCATTCTGCTTCTTTCAAACAGAAGAAACCCATTTGTTTGGTTTTGCTGTATTGAGTATTTCTAAAGAGAGGCCGTGTACAGTCTGTCAGTAATAAAATTATTAGATAATATTCTTGAATTTTAAATTTATGAAAAAGAAACATTGAGGTTTTGGCTAATCTTCAGTGAAAAAGAGATAGGATAGCTTTTGTGAAATAAACCACTTAATCAGATTAGCTTTAGAGCCCTGATTACTGTACTTCACATTCAAATAAATGCCAAAGAATAATTTATTTGATGTAGTAGTTAAGCTAAAAATGCAGAATCGACAGAATA
This sequence comes from Spizella passerina, assembly GCA_013401375.1. Lineage (NCBI taxonomy): Eukaryota > Metazoa > Chordata > Aves > Passeriformes > Passerellidae > Spizella > Spizella passerina. Next base: position 2,360 of record WBNQ01056587.1, on the reverse strand, counting down.
CTGAAGTTCTTTGATCTTTTGTAGGTGTTCAATGTACTCTCAATGCTGCTTGATGAGTGACAACAATTCATACTGTTTTAAAAATAAACCTGTATGCACAGGGGGCTTTTTTGGCTTTAAGATTCTGCTTTTATTGTATAACTGGTACTTTGAAGATATTTTTTTCTTCTTATTAAACAACATATTTTATTCTTATCTTTGAATGCAGAATTAGGAGCTAAAATAGGTTTGTGAAAGGGGGACAAAGTTGACTCAGATACTTTTTCAAGAAGATATAAAAAATATAGTCAGCAAGGTAAGTTTCTCATTTACTTTGCTTTTCAAAGCTGATAAAAAGTGACAAGAGTCAATTTGGGTTCATTCTTGTAGTATCTAAGTACATTTTTCTGAATGCCATGTTCAGACAGGCCTGCCTTCAAATTTGTCTCCCATTTTCCTATTCATTCTGTCAGCATAGAAAAAAATTGTGTGAAACAGGAAGGGACATCACAAATTGGGAATAAGCCTCTCTGCCATTTCCCACCACCACCCTTGCTTCCTCTTGACTTCATATAAAAAAGGCAAAATGTTCTAAGAAATACAGGCAGTCCAGAATAAAGATCGACAGGAGGAATTACTCTCTCTCAGAAAATTTTAACAAAAAAAAATTAACAAAGTACCTTATTTTTTCCAACTGGAAGGATTTTTAACTTTCAGCCAAGCTTCTCCTATCACTTTTTGCTACTCTTCTGCCTTTACTTTATCCTCTTCCTTTTTCTTCCGCTCCTTGTCTTCCTTCTTTCTTTTATCCTCTTCCATTTTTTTCTTTTTATCTTCAGGAACCTTTAAAGTCTCTCTCTTCATACCGACCTTCACATCTTCTTTTGGCTTCTCCCTGGTGCTCACTGGTCGCCTTTCACTAAATTCTTTTTCTTTATTATTTAACTGAGATTCTTTTTCTTCCATATTNCAACAACTATTATAAAATTTGAGCTTTTATTTATTTCTAGAGAGAAAACAGTAAAAACCAACCAACCAACCAACCAACCAACCAACCAACCAACCAACCAACCACCTGCACTATGTGATTCCAAATGTAATTTACATGCATGTAATTATAATTCTCACAACATTTAAGATCACATTAAAACCTTGACATTTACAAATAACTTGGTGCATTGTTATTTTTTTTTCAAATTTCTGGGATGCTAGAACTTAAAAAACTTAACATAGTTTCATTACAGGTCTGTTGAGTTTTTTAGTCAATACTGACTGTGGCTTTCACAAGTCAATTTCTGCTTGCCAAAGTAAATACTTGGGCAGCAAGAGTTCAGGATTGCAGCACATCAGATTGCTAACTGGGGGCAGGGAGAGAAGTGATTCCAAGACTTTTACCTCTTTTAAGTTTGCATGACTTTATTCTATTTTTCCACATCCAAGGGAAGAGGTAAAAGACAGCTAGGATGGGATTTGCTCAAAAAAAGACACCTTGACCAGCCAAGAATTTTGCAACCGGTTGGACTAATTTCTCATCTCTCTGCGTAGCACCCACCTCTCAGCTGAGCAGATTCAGCTGCTCTTCTTTGTCTTGGTCCTACTGCATTATCCCCCAGGCATTTCTGCCTCCTCCCTGCTCTCCTCCAGCCTTCCCTCTCACCATCCCTTCCAGCCTGATGGAAATCTCCTTGTGGTATCTTCATTTAACCCCTCAAATCTGTTCTTTCCTCAGGATGAGAGCTCACACAGGTGTGAGCACATCCCTGGGTAACAGGGACAGGAGGGCTGTCCCAGTAACCCCAGTCAACATTTTCCTTTGCTCATCTCTTTAGGATGTGCAGATCTCAGGAGTGTTTCTCTCAAAAACCACATTCCAAGTTATCAGATCTTGGTTCCTGCATGTTCTCAAACTCCTTTCATCATGGCTTTATGTTGAAACACCATTTTCATAGACTCCCTCAACCACTCCATGAAGGAATGTATTATTTAAAGTTCCTAATGCAGTGTCATTCCATTTTAAGTCAGCATGACTGTTTTCTGCTCATATAATTTTCATTTTTGTCATATTTTCTTGGGTTTTGGCCTGCTTGGTATTTGTGCCAGAGCACCAAAATAACTTTTGGTTTCAAGTTCAAGCTAGGACAAGATCTCAGACTTTGGTAAACTGCAAAGGGGGCTCTGGTGGATATAAAGAGAGTTGCGTGTTTCTGCTCAAATGTTGGCAACAGAAACAATCTCTCTCCAAGATTAAGTGCTGTCACATGACCTTGTAAGTTGATCTTATGAGGGATTTGTGAAAAACTGTGGTCCTTAAGTGTGCCACAGTGACTAAACTGCTCACAAATCACGCAGGATTTACATAACCGAGCGTCTCGGCTCTCACA
>WBNQ01056586.1:19653-70219 GCA_013401375.1 Spizella passerina | reverse complement strand
TTTTTTTTTTTGTTTTCTTTTAATAAAAAGCTAGAGTTTAATAATAAACATCAATTGTTTCAGTGCTAAGGGTAACTGTTCAGAATGTCACCCAATAAATGAAAAAGCAAAGTTCATTTATCAGATTATGTAAAATTAATAGCCAAAGATCTGTTAAGAAATTTCAAGGCAAAGCTGTAAAATCATTCCAAATCAGGGCAACTCTCTTGTGTCATCTATTGTATTTGGCTGTTTGGCTGGCACTGCACCAGGGCTCTGTAACAACAGTGCATGTCTGTCTGTCAGGTTCAGCAGGCATTGGCACATGATAGCTTGGGGTGAGAGATGGCAGAGCTGCAGGCACATGGGAATTCCACTGTGAGGTTGAGTGTAACAGTGTGGGCTTGGTGGCTGAATTTGGGTATTCATCTCTGTGCTGTTAGCACTGGTTTAAATTAGAGACAGGCTTCTGAGCTCTTGTCCCTCAGGTTAGTGGTCCTGCAGAGTTCTTGGACACAGGCCTGAAAGCAAAAGGCTTGTGGGAAAGAAGCTATTTGTAGTTTTAAAAAGCATAGCTTCACTGGTCAAGCAACTAGAAGGTGAAGACAGATTAATAAATGTACCCTGGATGTGGTAGTTTATTGTATATTATTAGAGTGTTCTGCATGGCTAAGCTAGCTGGAGTCTTTTGGGGTTTTTCATTTGCCTGTAAATCACTTTTGGGTGCTGCTACACATAAATAGAACTGAGCTGGGGTTTTAATGCACCGGCCTATGTTGAACTTTCAAACTCGAGGGGGTGGGACCTACTGAAAAATAGTCAGTAATAATAATTTACAAAATTACTGTAATAATTCCTTTGGAACTAAACTTCTCTGTGTATGTATATAATCTACCATATGCTCATTAGACATGCCATTATGTACACTCTTACTAGCTGAAGAGCAGTTAATTACAGCACAGACTTGTGGGGCAACCTCAGTGTCTTGTGTAATGAGGAATAGTGTAATATATAATACATTCTCTAATATTATGTCCAGTCTTGTTGAAGAAGTCATTAATTGAGGGTGAAGGTTTCTCACGTGCCTCTACAAAACTACTTGATGGGTTTTTTTTGTGGCATGTTTTTTGGAAAACATGGGAGGATTTTGTAGTCTCGCTGTCTTCAAATTTCTGAAGTATCTGAGTAGTAGCTTTCATGTCTTCTGAATTGCTTTTTGCCCTAGATACTTCTGAGTTAATCTACAACGACTTCTTTGATCTTTTTTTTCTCCTCTTTTCCTATTATTTTTATTATTTTCCTTTGCAAGCCTTTCATATTCCCCTAAGAATATGATTCAGGGAAAATAATAAATTTCTTAAGTGCCATTGCACGAGTCTTTCTGTGCTGGCTTCGTGGAAGCACCAATTTCAGATGGTTTGAATTACAATATCTTTGCTCTCTGTTATCACTTGCAGGGTTTTTCATTGGCCTTACCTTCTAGCTTGCTTTCCCTGATTTGCTGGGTTTTAAACTTTCTTCCAAAGGTGAATTAATAGAAATTGTTGGGAGTTGAGTTTTAATGTTACTGAGCTGCTTTTTCTTATTTCTTCAACTTTTTTTTTTAATAAGGCCTGATTAAAAGCTTATTCATGCTAATGGAGATCTGCCCTTGGTACAAGGAGGCTTTGCAGAAAACTTTCAGTCAGTTCACTGTTATTTTACGAGCTTTATTTGCCCATGGTTTTAGTCAGTTCTGGATTGCCATGCCTCGTCAAGAGGTTCCTTGCATGCAAGGTATCTGTGCTGGCTTACAGTCAGAGAAGATGAATTCATTTCCTTGCAGGTCAGCCAGGCTTCTGCAGCTTCTTCTCTCCAGCAGCACCTTGTTTCACCAACATATTTATTCCTTTTTTCTCTGTCAGGCTGTAAACTTCCAAAGAACTTGCTGTAGATACTTTGGTTGCTAACATCTACCTCCAGCCTGCTGGGACCTATTTGGTTTAGTGTTTACACTAATGAACTTAACTCAGGAAAGTAGAAGCACTGGCATTTCACCGATGGCCCAAAGCTGGGAGGCCAGACTGATAGAGTTGGAAGGTGAGATTTTAATACAGTAAGACCTAGATGTTCCTGAGGCTGAAGTAGTATTAAAAAAAATTAAATTATTCATGCAGGAGTTGCTAGTAACGTTCTAGCTATAAACAGCCGCTTTCCAGAATTAAATGGCAGGGGAAAGGGCTATAACATGTCACTTAATTGTACAAAGATTGAACCACACACTTATTTTGATAACACAAATGCAATCCCAGGATGTATCAGAAGTAACTCTAATGGAGACAGAGGCCTTGTGAAAAGTGTTAATGCATCAAAACCCTGGTAGGTTCTCCTCTGTAGTACTGCATGCACCCATAACCACAAAGAGTAAATGATGTTGTGCTGTGGAGACAGACTAAACCCTTATTATACAAAAAGAGAGTTAAATAGCTGGCTGTTTTTATTTTTTCAGAATATGAATGCTTGGAGGATTGCTGTTTTCATGCTCACCCAATTCATTTTCTGACAGCAGATGGGCTGAAATGAGCAGTCATGCTGTCACACACACAGAGAAAGAAAACAACCTAGCCTTGTATTATTGTCACCTGGAAATTGAGAAGTTCCCAACTAGTAGGAGGAGGTTTTTGGATGCTGATCTGAAATCAGCAGTGTGTTTGTGTCTCTCAGTGACAGCCAAAGCTCTGCTCCCAAAGCAGGTGCTGCAGTACTCTGCAGAGTCAAAAACATCAATGCAAGCAGAGACAGGGAACTGGGGGTATGTAGGGTACCTGCCAGGCTGGACTAGGCTAAGCTGAGTCAAGCCATGATGTTCCTCCAGCTCATTACATTAATTTGCATTAATTTTCAAAGCCACATCCTGAACAGTGTTCAAGACTACCTTTAGATATGCCCTCACCACGTCCTGGCTTCTCTTTTGGTGTCTCTCCTTCTGAGCAGTGTTTTGTGTCACTTCAGCTGACTGGGTCCACATTTTAGTCAAATTAAGTGTTTCTGCATCTTTGGGGCTGAGTTAATGATTTCCCCAAACCTCTGGGGAGCCCACGGAGAGCCAAGACCTGCTTGGAGTCTGCTTAGGTCCAGCACACCCCGAGGGCTGCTATGCCTGAGCCAATCCTGGGAGCATAAATTGGGAGTGCTGATCCTGTCTGTGTTCCCTGGCACTTGTGTAAAGAGATTGTTGAGGCTCCAGAGGTGAAATACCGTGGAGCCAAGCAGAGTTTGGCAAGGGCTATGAATTTGAGCTCAAAGCTTCACAAAAAGCAGCTACAGCTGTTCCCAGTGAGGAGCTGGCCCCTGGAGCCAGGGCACTGCAGCCGCTTGGTGCTATCTTTTGTAGCAATTCTTGGCCTGAGCTGTTCCTTTTTGTGTGCTGTGGGTAATCCATGGCACCTGGGTGTGCTACCTGCAGAGCCTCAGCCCTGTTTTTCAGTTGGTTTGATCCATATTGGAAAACATTTATAGGATGTCTGCAGTTGCAGATTAATTAACTTGGCAAGTGCCAGGGGTTCTTCATGATGTGCCCTTCTGGCCCTTTCCACACACATCCCCAGCACCCCCTTCCCCAGATGCTTCTGCTCAGTGGATGGTGGGATCTGAACATCTCTTTATATGGAGCAAAATATTTTTACTTTCATACCTAGTGTTTTCAGGCTGGTAGATACCAGAATCGTCAAGGATTTTTGTTGGTTGAGGTTTAGTGAGTTTTTTACCCACTCTCTACAGAAGTTTTGACTTTTTTTCCCTTGTCATCCCTTACATACATATCTATCATAACATGACAGGCTCTTTTTTCCCAAAAGAAGGAAATAAAAGTCTAGACATGCTGTTTTGTGTTGGAAAATAGTGAGACTGCAGGAAAGGATTGTAGTCCAATGCTCTTGATCATTCACTTGAGCAAGTATAGTATGAAAGAGTTAAATCACTGATTTTCTTAACTTGCAAATACAAGAATTTGGCCTCAGGCAATTAACTGCTGTTTGAGAATGGTGTTGGTAGCTGTCATCCTCTCTAGTATTTCAAAAGATTTTTACATTAATATTATATCTGCCCTACAGGTTATTCTAAAAAAAGGAAATTTACAGTCTTAGACAAAAAAGATCTTTCAATGGGCTGTCTCTTTTTCTAATCCTTCTGCTTCTTTAGGGAGAGGCTTAATCAAGTTTTACCTAGCCTGTGTCCTTCTAACAAGCGTTTTAAATATGTATCTTCAAAGGTAATCTTGAGTAAACACAGCTAGTTATAAAGGTAAAAAAATATTCTTTCTTTAATGGGAAACTTCAGAGAGCTAATTTGTATCTGAATGCCCTGTAGATATTCTTTTCCCTAAGCTCCAGGAGAGCCTTTTCTGCCAGAGGCTTCATTGAATTCCGCTCGGACTCTTGGTGCCTCTCATCCGCAGAGTCCAACAGGTGCAACTGCCTCCATCCATAGGAATTTCAATTGCAGGTTGTCTCCACTGTTCTAAGCAACAATGAGAAATTTGATCCTAAATTTGTGGTGTCATTTTGCACTGATCTTGTGGAACCAGAAGTGTCAAGCTCAGTGTTAAATCAAGAATTTATGGATTAACAATGAGCAGTCTTTTGTAAATACCCTCAGGCTTTAATTTATAAGACTGTTGGTGCCAGATTTTAATAGAAAGGTCATTGTTAATACATTACTCTTGGGTTTGGCCAGTGTTATTTTATCTCTGAATATACATACTATAAAAAATGAGACCTGGTGCTAGTTTGGAGTAATTATCTAAACATTAATGTCAAACTAGTGACAGCTCCAATCTTTAGCTTTTCTTAGTGATGCAATTAAGCAATGCACATGTGGTAAAATAACTGTTGTGTCTAATTTAGCAACCAGAGAGTGAGTTTCTTTGTTCCTTTTTCCTTAATCTGAGACAGGTTTTCTACTGTTCTCAGTGGAGAGACTCATGGGGTTCTTGTTCAAAGCACCCATGTTTTTTCTTGGAAAGAAGTGAGACAACTGTTTTTCATCTTTTTCATATTTGCTCCTTTTGTACTGGACTTCTATGGCTCAACTTCCATTGTATTAATATGCTAAATAAGAAAAAAACCTTTATGTATATGTTAGTTTTAAATTTTTCAATTGTTATAATTGTTGACCTGGTTTCTTTTGCCTTTTTAGATCTCTGAGTTTGACTTGATCTGTTAAGCTATGATTCTGTGGAAATAAGTCTGAGTTTCTCATCATTTCAATTTCAGATGTTTTAGGGAATGCCAGACATAGATTGCACAATCATGCAGTCCGAGTATTAATCTTATGCTTAATTTGGGAAATATTTCCAAGCATTCCTTGAGGATTGTAGGGAAGTCTGTTTCATGTTTGTTTCTTAAAGAAGTACTAAAGTAATTGTTAAAAAAAATCTTAATTTTAGATCTTAACGTTTGTTGCATCAAAGGTGATTAGAGTTTTCTTAATACCATATTGCTAATTTACAGTTAGTCTTCTACTCAACTTCTCTTCTAGTCCACTTCTATTCAACTATTCAAATTTTGGTTTGAACTCTGAGTTCCCTGTGTCTGCTACGATTTTCAAACCCTCACTCATAAAAAAGTGTCAGTGTTCCAAATTCACAGCAGAATAGTATATTACTTTAGTTAATATTTATGCCATAAATGGATATTAATTACTAATGAAGTTGAAAAGCAATAAAAGTTAGTACTTCATTGATGCAAAGTTAGGGGAATATTTGGCTCTTTGTTCTTTTTGAAATGGAACTGTAATTTTCCCTGTTGGTAGGGAAGCTCACATTCCTTGAAAAGGAACTCCTAAAGGCTTCCAAAGTGCTCAGATTCCCACAGAGATGAAATATATTTGTCTTGTCACAGCTGTGAGCAGTATTAGCTGGAGTCATTCTGAGCTGTTGCTTTTTTCCTTTTATTCTTCAGGACACAAAGCTTAATAACACAGGTTGCTGTATTAGTTTGTGATGGCATATCATTCTTGATTATATTCATCTGCAAAGCTCTTGACACTTTTTCCTGTGGTGTCCTCATGCCTTAGCTTGGCCGCTAGGGCCGCTAGGGCACCTGGGTGGGGGAAAGAACCAGTTGGGCAGTTGGCCTGGGAGAGTTGTGGTTACTGGGTCATGCTGTACCTGGTGGCCAGTAGGTGGTGACACAGGGAGCCTGCAGGATTCTGGTCTGGCCCTGCCCTGCTCATTGTCTCCAGCAATGGCCTGAGGAGGGTGACACGGGGCACTCTGAGGTTTGCAGTGACAGCAGACTGGGGCCCAGTGGTTGTGCTGGGGAGATGGGCTTGTGGGAACCTCATTAGTGAAGCAGAGGCAAATTCCAAGTCCTGCACCTATGGAAAAGAAGAGTCTCTGGCAGGAACACAGTGTGGGGACAGAGGGGCTGTGTGGGAACTCAGCACATCACTCCTGATGTCCAGAGTTGCCGAGGTAACCCTTGGGGGGGGCCTCAGAAATCCTGGAATGTTGCCAGAAGTGCTTGGTGGTTGGACTTTGACCCTGCACGGGATGTGACACCTGTATGAGGATGAGAGGATCACACGGGGATAAGTGGTGAAGGGATTGATTAATTATAGGGTGAAAACACAGGTTTTGGGATCTTGGTACAGGGGGGTTTTAGGAGACAAGATGGAGGAATTAGGGCGTGTCCTGTCCTCCTCCTCCTCCTCCTCCTCGTCTTCGTCTTCTCATCCATCTTTGATGGTGATCCTGGCACTTTGGGATTGGTTCATACTAAATCTGCACTTGTCAATAAGGGTAAAAGATATTGGAAGGTAAAGGTAAATATCTTATACGTAGTTTTTAGTATAAAAATAGACGACCGCCCAGTGGGAGGTCAGTGTGCCCATGGCTGTCTTGCTGTGCGGACCTCTGTCAGGCTGGGAGACAGCCTTGTAGATAAGAATTAATAAACAATACTGAAGATCGAAAAATCCGAAGAGTGCTCTCGTCCTTTGGAGCGCAGGCTGCCTCAAGGCCATTCTACGCCTAACCAGGCAAAGACAACAGGCCGAGAACGGAGAGGGCTGCTGGAAGCAAGCTCTATGGGAAAGGCCCCTGAGGTGCTGTCAGGTGCCAGGAGAGGCTGTGCCATCTCTATTCTAGGGGTTTTTTAAATCTGCGTTAGCCAAAAGCCTGAGGAACCTAGTTTGGCCTCATGTCCAGGCAGAGGTTGGACTTAAAAACCTCCTCAGCTCCTTTTCAACCTGAAATACCTCATCCTGTAATGCTGTGACTAGTTATTTATTCAGTTTCAAATTTGAATTTTGAATTTTGCCTTTATAACTTAACTTGCATGTCTAAAATGCTACATGCTCAGTCTGTTCTATCAAAAATTCAACTAACGCTTGTTCTGTGTGCATTTAATGTTCCATTAAAAAAATAAAATCTGGGCCTTTACCAAGCTCACATTTCAAAAATAATTGTTATATAACCAGTGTGATTTGCATCTCTGTGCTTATTACTGTGCTTATTACTGCTTATTCTGTTGTGTAAACTTGCCACATGATTAATGTGCCTTTTTGTTTCAACAGAGGGAGAATATATCAAGATGTTCATGCGAGGCCGACCAATCACAATGTTCATTCCTTCTGATGTAGAAAACTATGATGATATTAGGACAGAGCTGCCTCCTGAAAAGTTAAAACTGGAGTGGGTGTATCCTTAATATCAATAACTCCTCACTGTTCCCTTTTTGTCTTGTCTTGCATTTGTCCCTTTTAGAATCCAGTCTTGTCTCTTCTCTGTTAAGAAGTAAAAACTAAAAGATGAGGGAAGATGTTCAAATTAACATAACAAAGGAAATGGTTTGTAACTCCTGTATAGTAAAACTTTAAATGGCAGGCTACATAGGTATGGAAATACTGTACTTTTTCTTTTATTTGTTTTGCTGTTGACACTAATTCTAATTTATTAACTGACTTATATTTAGTGCAAAAGAAGACATCTTTGGAAAGTTACACAATTTGAAAAATGTCCTCCTCTACATCCCACTATGTTAATATAGGCTTTGCTTCAGGAATAGTTAGTTTTCAACTATGGAAGATGATGAGTTTGTGTCCTTTTTTATGGAGTGAGGATTGGAGAAGCAGCCACCCTTTGCACTGCTTCCTTATTTCAGCTCTAAAGTGAAACAGTTAATTTATTGGAACCTATTTTTGTATTAAATGCACTAAATTTGTCATTTGAGGAACTGAGTAGGTGTGTGGCTGATGAAAATTCTCCAAGTTTACTAGATCAGACATTAAGTTCATTTTAAGAGATACGCTTTTGCCCATGTTTGGGTCTTCCTGTCTGTCCCCCATCTCTGCAGATTTTTTCCAGTAAGCTGTTATTGTGTAAGTTTCTTAGTACTTTAGTAAAATAACATGTCTAGGCAGCACTTGAGTTGTAATAATCTGAAGTTTGATGCTCTGAGGTTGCTGAAAGCAGGGAGATTTTTTTAGAGATGTTGATGATACATTGTCACATGTCAGGAAGAAGGTTTCGGATTAAAGTCTGACTGGAAGGAAAACAGAGATTTTATTTATGCTTTGTAAAACTGTGGTACCCAATTTTCCAACCATCACAGCTCTTGGTTGCTGATGCTGGTACTCTTGACTGTGGAGTGAATTGGGTCAGTCAGTGATCTGGCTGAAATGTAGTCTCTTTTTGTGAAGCTAATTTTCAGGCAGGACCAGTAAATTAGTTTGATTTGCTTCACAAATATGCAAGGACTGGAACTGGCATGCTGGAGGAACATCAGCTTGACTTTTTCAGCATCAGTGAGCAGTTTGGACTGATGAAAACTGATCATGAAATCACACCCTCAGTTAAGTAGGTGCAAATCCCAGTGTGGACACATTTAATGTCCAAGAACCTTAAGTTCAGGTTAAACCAGTTGGCTGCTGAGGTCTAATGAAAGGGAAATAAATCTAGTTGAAAGAGACTGTCCATATGCTTTGGAATCTGTTAAGGGAAATGTCATTCCAAATCATATCAGTATATTTATGAGTGCAGGGTATCTTTTAGATGGAAAGGTGAAGAAAATGAGGAAAAGGCAGAAAAATTTATGAGGACTAAATACTGGTCTCTATGAATTTGAACTTGAAAAATTGCTCTTCAGTTGGAAAATGCAGCAGCAGCACACCTTCTCATTTATGCTTAGGTTTAGCAAGGGGAACAAATCTGCAAGGTAGCTGTATCTTGCAAATATGGTGGCAAACTGAACCCTGTACACCTTATTAAAAAGGCATGGGGACCATGATTTACTGAGTATTTTACTGGTGTCACCTGAAAGCTCAACTGAGTGTTGAATAATAGTTCCATTCATGGGATTTGTTTTGAATTCTTATAATTCTCCTGCCTTCTGGATGATTTTTATAATTAGCTTTTCCTTTGTTATTCCTCTTTTGGAAAATGCTGGTCAGCTATGACCAACTGCAAGGAAACAACAGGCAGATTATTGGGGTGGTTTTTTTGATTTATTGGTTGGTTTGGGGGTCTACTTTTTAGTTGTTTCCATTAAGTTTATTCAACTCCTGATATCCCTGTACTGTAGATTTAACTAGGGAAATACAGCTTTAGTCTGCCTTGCAGATTATTGTCATTTGAAGAAATGCCTAAGCTGCTTGGCAAGGTAAAGCAGCTCATGGGGGAGTCTGAGCTTTTGACTGTGTCTGGTTCCTGAGTGATATCATTTAAGTTGAATAATTTAGTTTGAGTATCCCTGCTTTCTACTGCAGTCTTTGCTCATGCACTTCAGAACTGGTTCAAGCGTATCTGACATTCCTAGGAATAGCAAAATTGGCTTATTTAGTAGCTTCAGAGGTCACAGTCAGTGCAGCTTCTGACAGTGACTTTGTAGATTCTTTCTCCCAGTGTATAGGAGCTCAATTTCAGGAGGGTATTTCAGACTCTGTTTTATGAGATTATTTTTAGCAATAGTGCGCTTCTTTCTAAGAATAATTGAAGACAGTTGTAAATATACTGCTGAAATCTGGTGTATGGTAGATCACTTTTCATTGAGGGCAGTAGCTATTTTTAGCGAGTTCAAACAAACAAACAAACAAAAAACCCCAAAAACTTAAAGTTTTTAAACATATCAAATGTTGTGACAAAACAGTCCTTGTAATTGGTGAGAAATAATCACAATATCAAGGCAACTATCTCATAATTTCCATTATTTAATCATCAGTTTCACTGAAATATTAACATTGAAACTTGGTGGAAATCAAGCATCAAAGTTGCGTCACCCCTTTTTCTGAAGAGACACAGTCAATTATTGCATTAATTTTGTTGCATTAATTGTGTTGCACTGTATATGCTGCTTTGTTCTGCATGTGTGGAGCAGGAAAGAAATGCTGTGGAGCAACAACCCCTCTTTTTTCACTCAAGATAGTCTGGAATGGAGAATGAAGAAAGCAAAAAAAAATTGTCCTGCAAAACAGGTGGTTCCTTTAGGTGTTTGTCAAAAGATGTGTTTCTGGAAACTGCCGCCACTCTTTGGTACTTTATTTTGTAAGAGGAGTAAAAGAAAGGAAGGTACAGAGAAAATGTAATTTTTTCTTTCTCACAGTTTCATGAATATCAGAACTCAGTGGTGGGTGCCAAAGTATTTAGCTCTAGCTTGGCTAAGCAGGGAAGACTTATGCTTTGGAAAGACATGTTTGTGTAAATCATTAGTACTTTTCTAGGATGAATGTTCAAAGACATCAATCTTACTAAATCCTTATCAATACATTCCCCATTGTGTACAGCAGATGAGTAAAATCTGCCTTTCTCCTCTGAGAAGGTACTTAAAATAGCATTCTTAATGCTTCAGGATAGAAAAAATATTTTCATTGGTTTGTAGCCCATTGCTTTTGAAAGTTCAGTTTCGTGTGTTTTTTTTGTAAAAGGCCATTCTGGAGGTTTCTTTTAGTTCCATCAGAGTTTAAAAGAAGAAAGAGGAATGGAGTGGAGAAGTAAATAGTAATGGAGGAGAAGCAGAGGCATCCTTTCTTTCTGCCCTCAGCATTGTATTGTACCAGCATTGCTCTGGATATTGTTTGCTTAGCAAGCCAGTGAATAATCTCTGCTTCAGAGGAGCCTTTGTGTTCTGCCCTGCTAAGGGAAGGCAGCAAGATATGGATCTGTTTTGTTTTCCACACTCCAAAGGGGTTTAATTGACAGCTCAATGCAGTGTCCCTCTTTGAACTATTGTTTAGCTAGAGCATGGGTTTAGTTTTGCAAGTGTTCCTCTGGTCTGGTGGCACTGCAGAAGAGGAAGGGTGGTGGGGTGGTGAATGGGGCATTTTTGGGGGTGCAGTGCTATTTTTGATAGAAAGGTGGCCCTTTTTATGGAGAATAGAGATTAGGAGTTTAGATATTTTCAAACCTGAGGTACTGCACCTGCCTTCATTTATGAGAAAGGGCCATCTTCATCCATCCAGCTTTCTCCACATGGGCTTTTCACTTCCTTTTATTTACCTTACTAACCAGGACCTGAAGCTGGAATCCTTTAGCTAAAGTTGCTTAATGTGTTTCCCATCTTTTTCTTGCTGTTGCAGGTGTATTAATTGGCACTGAAGTGAAAAGCTCTCTAAAGTGCACGACATAACAGGAAAATAATATTTTTGGGGCTACATAGTTAGATGTTAAAGTCTAAGTTATGATAATTGTTCCTGGTGACCCAGGGAACTGAAATATAGGCAGGCAGCCACATTAATAGTCTAGAGGAGGAGAACTGCACCTGTTCTAAAGAAATAATGAGTTGTAATAACGTTTGATCAGTGCCAGCCAAGGCTCGTTCACAGTGTGTAAAACTTCTGAATGTCATTAGGACCTGTCCATGTTCCTACAGAAAACATACATTTTATATATTTTGGGTAGATTTGGAATACTTTTTACTGTGTAAATTCCTTTTAAGTTTGGTTTGTTTAAAAAATACTCTTAAAACAGTGTAAAGAAATCTTTTCTGAACTTGGCAGCTGCTGTGCAGAAGCTTGCCTTTTTCTGTAGGGCATTAGGAATTGTTTTAACAGGCCAAATGAAAGCAACAATCTGCTGCCCAGCCTGCTGATACACAGCTCTGCTGCTGTAAAAAAATGTTAAATTAGAATAGCAAGTCATGCTATTACCTAATGAAATTTCACATGAAAATTCTTACAATACTGCTTTTGCTTTACTACTACCATATTTTATTTTTAATATCAGTGATTATAATTTCTTGAGGAATTTGGGTTCTTGAAGTACAGTTGTATGGGAGTCTTTTTGTTTGTTTTTTTTTAAACTGTATTAGTGAAATTGTGTTGTAATTCCAGAGGGAAAACCTTAAAGAGCGTTTGCTGATGTGAGAGCTCCCTAAGAATCCTTTAAGGGGAAAAAAATAAATACATTGGTTGGGTTTTTTCTGATATTCAGTGATTGTGGAATCCTTAACTAAAAAACATATAGATATGGGTATCGTGGAAGAGACTGTCGAGCCAATGTTTACCTCCTTCCTACCGGAGAAATTGTGTATTTCATAGCCTCAGTGGTGGTACTGTTTAACTACGAGGAGAGAACCCAGCGACACTACTTGGGTCACACAGACTGTGTTAAATGGTTAGTACACAACATTTGCATCTAAGTGTGTGGGTAATAATGCAGAAATATTTCTTTTCCTCTCCTGCTATATGTACAAGCTAATTAATGTCACTGTAGTTGTAGTTATTTCCTGTTTAATCAGTCCCAGTAGATTTCACTGTAATAAACACAGCACAAACAAATGGTGATAGAGCAGTCCATGCTAGCTTAGGATGTCTGGTTTACATGTAAAGCAGGGGATATGTATACAATCTAAGAGTGTATGTAATAATTTATGCAAAGGATCTTTGCATAAATTATTCCAAATAGTTGTCCCAGAAATTAAAAAGTGCTGTTAGCCTGAGTCTAAATCAGTTGTTTACAGATAGTATGGCGAAAGTGCAATCTTAAAGGAGAACTAGAAAACCGTGTTGAAAAATGAGCAGTCATACTCTCATCTTGTAAAAGATACATGACCCAAGTATAAAGAGAGTCAGGAAAATCAGAAAGAAGTTTGCAAAAAAAAACCCTAGAGAATGAAAATTGAAGCCATTGTCATTGTGTCAGGCAGTTACAGAATTTGCTAGGTCAGTCTGAAGAGTAGTACACATAATGTAATGATGAACGTAAACTCTCTACTGTGCATACCTGACTGGAGAAAATTTGACATCTAAAGCTCTCTTCTCTTGTCTGTGTAATTGATTCCTGAGGGAGGAATACTGCCAGTTTGTGTTCTTCATTTTCATTCAGAAAATTGAACTGAATTGAAAAGTTTTTGGTGTCTGTCATTAAGACATCTTCAGGTTTGCCCTGGGCCCCTTTAATCTTTCAATGGCTTTCTTCACCCTTACAGTTTTACAGAGAAAGCAATTAAGAATATAGATAAAAAAAATCCAAAGGACTGAGAGGATGTATTCTCTAAAATCTGTTTTGCCACATGAGCTTCAAAGCAAAATGTGATAAGCAAGGACACAGTTTTACTTCCACTAGTGGTGCACCACACTGCATTAATACAATTACATCAGTAACTCATTTCAAGTGGTGGTAATCCTTGACTCCTGGGTGCACAGGCAAGCCCTCAGACAGCTTTTCTGCCTTTTTCCCCCCAGGTTCATGACATCTCTAGGTTCAGGCATAAAATACACCGCAGTGTTTATAACTATGGCACATAACCATGTGTATGAGGTTCACTACAGACCATGTAGACTGTGGTCTCCCAGTGTAGTGCAAACCTGAGATGTGTCAGGGCACATGTGGAGGTGGCTCTTCTGGCACTCCTGGTCGTGTGTCAGCAAGCAGTCAACACAGTGTGGAATGAAATATCTGGTGAGAAATGTTCAAGTTGTCTCCTTAGAAGTGGGATTTAGGATTGTAAGTGTCTTCATGGGCTTTTGTTGAGAAACAAATAAAAAATTTACAAAACACCTCTCAGTTTTGAAGACGTATGACAGCAAAAGCAAGTCTTATTTCTGTCTGTCTTAGTCTTGCAGTTCATCCAGACAAAATTAGAATTGCAACAGGACAGTTAGCTGGAGTGGATAAAGATGGAAGGGTAAGTAATAGAGCTGTTGAGCAGTAGTGTCTTGTTTTGAAAATCAGGAAAANCTGAACTTGGCAGCTGCTGTGCAGAAGCTTGCCTTTTTCTGTAGAGCATTAGGAATTGTTTTAACAGGCCAAATGAAAGCAACAATCTGCTGCCCAGCCTGCTGATACACAGCTCTGCTGCTGTAAAAAAATGTTAAATTAGAATAGCAAGTCATGCTATTACCTAATGAAATTTCACATGAAAATTCTTACAATACTGCTTTTGCTTTACTACTACCATATTTTATTTTTAATATCAGTGATTATAATTTCTTGAGGAATTTGGGTTCTTGAAGTACAGTTGTATGGGAGTCTTTTTGTTTGTTTTTTTTTAAACTGTATTAGTGAAATTGTGTTGTAATTCCAGAGGGAAAACCTTAAAGAGCGTTTGCTGATGTGAGAGCTCCCTAAGAATCCTTTAAGGGGAAAAAAATAAATACATTGGTTGGGTTTTTTCTGATATTCAGTGATTGTGGAATCCTTAACTAAAAAACATATAGATATGGGTATCGTGGAAGAGACTGTCGAGCCAATGTTTACCTCCTTCCTACCGGAGAAATTGTGTATTTCATAGCCTCAGTGGTGGTACTGTTTAACTACGAGGAGAGAACCCAGCGACACTACTTGGGTCACACAGACTGTGTTAAATGGTTAGTACACAACATTTGCATCTAAGTGTGTGGGTAATAATGCAGAAATATTTCTTTTCCTCTCCTGCTATATGTACAAGCTAATTAATGTCACTGTAGTTGTAGTTATTTCCTGTTTAATCAGTCCCAGTAGATTTCACTGTAATAAACACAGCACAAACAAATGGTGATAGAGCAGTCCATGCTAGCTTAGGATGTCTGGTTTACATGTAAAGCAGGGGATATGTATACAATCTAAGAGTGTATGTAATAATTTATGCAAAGGATCTTTGCATAAATTATTCCAAATAGTTGTCCCAGAAATTAAAAAGTGCTGTTAGCCTGAGTCTAAATCAGTTGTTTACAGATAGTATGGCAAAAGTGCAATCTTAAAGGAGAACTAGAAAACCGTGTTGAAAAATGAGCAGTCATACTCTCATCTTGTAAAAGATACATGACCCAAGTATAAAGAGAGTCAGGAAAATCAGAAAGAAGTTTGCAAAAAAAAACCCTAGAGAATGAAAATTGAAGCCATTGTCATTGTGTCAGGCAGTTACAGAATTTGCTAGGTCAGTCTGAAGAGTAGTACACATAATGTAATGATGAACGTAAACTCTCTACTGTGCATACCTGACTGGAGAAAATTTGACATCTAAAGCTCTCTTCTCTTGTCTGTGTAATTGATTCCTGAGGGAGGAATACTGCCAGTTTGTGTTCTTCATTTTCATTCAGAAAATTGAACTGAATTGAAAAGTTTTTGGTGTCTGTCATTAAGACATCTTCAGGTTTGCCCTGGGCCCCTTTAATCTTTCAATGGCTTTCTTCACCCTTACAGTTTTACAGAGAAAGCAATTAAGAATATAGATAAAAAAAATCCAAAGGACTGAGAGGATGTATTCTCTAAAATCTGTTTTGCCACATGAGCTTCAAAGCAAAATGTGATAAGCAAGGACACAGTTTTACTTCCACTAGTGGTGCACCACACTGCATTAATACAATTACATCAGTAACTCATTTCAAGTGGTGGTAATCCTTGACTCCTGGGTGCACAGGCAAGCCCTCAGACAGCTTTTCTGCCTTTTTCCCCCCAGGTTCATGACATCTCTAGGTTCAGGCATAAAATACACCGCAGTGTTTATAACTATGGCACATAACCATGTGTATGAGGTTCACTACAGACCATGTAGACTGTGGTCTCCCAGTGTAGTGCAAACCTGAGATGTGTCAGGGCACATGTGGAGGTGGCTCTTCTGGCACTCCTGGTCGTGTGTCAGCAAGCAGTCAACACAGTGTGGAATGAAATATCTGGTGAGAAATGTTCAAGTTGTCTCCTTAGAAGTGGGATTTAGGATTGTAAGTGTCTTCATGGGCTTTTGTTGAGAAACAAATAAAAAATTTACAAAACACCTCTCAGTTTTGAAGACGTATGACAGCAAAAGCAAGTCTTATTTCTGTCTGTCTTAGTCTTGCAGTTCATCCAGACAAAATTAGAATTGCAACAGGACAGTTAGCTGGAGTGGATAAAGATGGAAGGGTAAGTAATAGAGCTGTTGAGCAGTAGTGTCTTGTTTTGAAAATCAGGAAAAAGTGGTTTGGGGTTTTTTAATCACCTTCTGTCTGCAGTTTATATTAAGCACTGCATTTACTGAGGT
Organism: Spizella passerina; assembly: GCA_013401375.1. Taxonomy (NCBI): domain Eukaryota; kingdom Metazoa; phylum Chordata; class Aves; order Passeriformes; family Passerellidae; genus Spizella; species Spizella passerina. The sequence goes on along the minus strand of WBNQ01056586.1, from coordinate 53,825 downwards.
ATTTTGAGTTTCTCAGGTAACAGCCTGTAACTCTAGCAAAAGACAGTGACAGAAACACTCAACCATACATTAAAAAGAGCAGAAGCTCATAAAGTCCCATATCTGCAAGCAAACATGAAGCTTGTAATTGATTTATAAGGCCACATCATTNAATCACCTTCTGTCTGCAGTTTATATTAAGCACTGCATTTACTGAGGTATTTTGAGTTTCTCAGGTAACAGCCTGTAACTCTAGCAAAAGACAGTGACAGAAACACTCAACCATACATTAAAAAGAGCAGAAGCTCATAAAGTCCCATATCTGCAAGCAAACATGAAGCTTGTAATTGATTTATAAGGCCACATCGTTTCTGTTGTATTACTTTCAATATGTGTTCTCCCAAGGGAGAGCAAATCCCCAGTTCTGTGGGTCAGTATAGTCTTAAGGCTTCATGGAAGAGGAAACCAACTTTGAGTACTCATGGAAAGTATGCCAAACTTTCCTATAAACTTGCTCATTTAAGAGCAAGTATATTTAAATGCTGCTCTCCACCTCCTAGCATAATTCTGTCAGAATTTGAATAATTGGATTATTTTCATGAAGTTATAGAAAGAGGGGGGAAGAAAAGGCAGATGCTATAAAGTATAGAAGCCTGTTAAACATAACTCTTTTTCAGATGTTCAACTTAATTTTTTATATTTTGTAAGAAATTTATGTGGGGGGTTTTGTATACATGGTTTCCACTGAGCATTTTCTGAATCTTGTTAGAGCTGGTTGGTTTGTTTTTCTATCAGTACAAAGATTTGTCACTGTCAGTGGTGAATGCTGTTAGTTTGTGATTGTTTCTAAGCTAGTGTGGGATACTGGTTGTATGAAATGGTTGTATAGCCATGGACATTTTCAATGACTGGTTGTTGGTGGTTAAAAGGCTCAGTGCACCAGGTTTTCTTTTCTTTATTTCCTAATTTATATATATAAGCCCAGATTTGATTATTATTTTCAATTGTTGCATAATATCAGTAGTCTGGGGTCTGAAATGCAAGATGACTCTTCCATTATTTGTTCACTTCCTTAAATTGCTTAAAGCATTTCTCAACTACCAAATGCCACTCTGCTGCCTGGACAGCACTGCTGCCACGCTGGTAGCCCAGATATAAGGAACAGCATTGCCTTGCCTGTCCCCTTTAGGCTTTGAGGGTAGTGCCCAGCAGCATGAGCAGCACAGGCCACCCTGCATTTACCCTGCAGTTTGTAGTGCAGGCAGCAGCCTGTGTTTCCCTGCTGTGACCTGTCTGTGCTGTTGCTCCCCACGCAGCCCCTGCAGCCCCATGTCAGAGTGTGGGACTCGGTGAGCCTGGCCACGCTGCAGGTGATCGGCCTCGGCACCTTTGAGCGCGGAGTGGGCTGCTTGGATTTCTCCAAAGCGGTAAGATGGGCACCATGCCATTCCACAGCACATCCTGTGGAAACAGGGAGAAAACCTCTGAAAATTCTCCATGTGGTTGTCTAGCTGATCTCTTTTGGTATTAAAAGTGTGTCACTAAAGTTTCTGTATACTTTCTAAAAGCAGCTGACAGCTGGGAAAACAGGAAATGGCACATGTAAAACCAAACAGCGCGATAAATAAATAGCAGGCAAAACAAACCCTTAAGTAGAAATTGAAGTCCATGCTGGGTTTGGTGGTTTGGTTTTGTTTGTGAGGAGCTTGGTTCTTTTTATTTTGATGTTAAAAACAAATTTGTTTGTGAAGACAAAATTTAGTGAGTTCTAATAGGAGGGTTAACTTTTTTGCTTTCACAGCTGGAGTAGGTTTTTGTCCACCAACAGGAAATTTAAAAAAAAAACAAAACTTCCCATTATCTTGTACTATTTTTTTCTGAGGAATAGCTTGTTCACTTTTTTGCCTCTTCTTTTACACAGAAAATAAATAGAGGTCTTTGTTACTGGACCCATAGAATTTATCAGGAAAAATTGGTAGCACGTGGAGATGCACTGCTTGGCATTCAGAAAGTTCTCATTTAAAATTTGGAAATGAGTTTGATTTGTTGTTGGTTGTTTTTGGGTTTTTTTGCAAAATATGGGCATATTTTAATCTTTAAGCTGCCCCTGCATTTTTGCCAAAAGACTGAGACATATCAGACCTCCTGAAAGCCCAGGCTGGATTCTTGCATTTCATCAAGAAGAATTAATATAAGTAAAAAACGGAAAATGCAGAGAAACAATGTCTGTGGTATTTTGCTAATAGAGGAAGAGATTTATAGGACAGCTGAGGTGGGAAGGAATGTCTGGAGATCACCTCGTGCACTGTCCTGCTTACAGCAGGTTCTGTCAGAGCAGGCTGCTCAGGCTGTGGTCCAGCTGGCTTCTGGGAACCTCCCAGAATGGAAACTCAGCAGTGTCTCTGGGTGACCTGGTGAAAAGAAATACCTGCACTCTCTTGCTGCAGTTTCACTTAGCAATTGGAATAAAGAAAGCAATTGAAAGAAATTTCATAGCATTAAAACGTTGCTGTGTTAGATATAGTACATTTTGTGTTTCAGTAAATAATGTGCAAGGAGTCCTGGCATTGCTGGCACTCCAACAAACCAATGAAATTTATGTACTTGGAGAGAGATATTTTTCAGTGTGAATAAGAGTGCATTCCATCATTTTAAAAGCAGGGAATTTTTTGGGGACTGGATTTTAGTTTTTATTGATTCTGTTTTGCACTTGAAGCTGAATTAGATCTCTTATTACAGTCTCACATGATTGCTCACTAGACTGAAACAGTTTGTGTGCAGTATCTAGAGCTATGTTTTTACCACAGGATTTATTAACCCCCTCAAGAGCTGTGTACAGTGCCAATGCTGTCTTCAGGGTTCCTTCCCACCTAATAATTCACCTGTATATTTGCATATTACTGCTCAGAATAGTGCTTGGGAATAATAGCTTTAGCCACTTCTATTTTCATAATTTGTTAAAGAATTAAGTGCAAGAATCAACTTTATGATAATTAAAATCTCCTCCAAATCTTTCTACAAATGTCATTGAAACAGCTGGTTTGTGCAAGTGTGCATTGCTGGGAATAAGTATGGTTTTAAGAATTTTTTTTCTCTGTTCCTTTAATTGCCTGTGGCCATATATTTACCATTTTGTTGTAAAATAAGTTGTTTCAGTATTATTTAATACTGAAGATGCTGCTCTACCTCCACTATAAGCACTGTTTTGTTCAGAAAGTGTTACTTTGGCTGCAGTTTTACCAACTACATGATGAAACTGCTGGTGCTTTATGACCCATAAGGACAAAACTGTGCTTACAGAATCTGATAATGTAGTTGTGTGTATTGATGGTGGCATTTAGGAAAAAAAAACACAAGTGGAGCTGTGTGTCTGTCCTCTGAGACCTGAGGAAAAACAAAATATTTATAAGAATAGCAAAAGAAATCTCTTTGCTGTCAGTGTGAAATTGCAAACAAGGAAAAAAAAACCACAAACAAAAAACCCAGCAAAAAAACAAACAAAACCGGAGTAAAGACTTGGTAAGATACTTTTAAAGCTTTCCTAGAGTGTTATTTGAAGCATGATTGTTTTTTATGAGATTATACAAAAATTTGTCTGTTTCTAAGAAAGAAAAAAAGGAAAATTCCCTATATTTATTGAGGTTGTAATAACTTTAAAAGGAGTTGGTTAATTTATATTTCTACCTTTGTGGTTTTTTTTAAATACCTCTACCCTGCCCTGTTTGTCAGTACTTGTTTTTTTTTCTTTTTCCTTTAGGATTCTGGTACTCATTTGTGTGTAATTGATGACTCTAACGAGCATATGCTTACTGTGTGGGATTGGCAGAGAAAATCAAAAATAGCAGAGATAAAGGTAATTTTTACACATGAACATTCTGAAATACAAATGGTTTTATTCCCATAAATACAAGTTTGTGAGACATGCTTTTGATCTGACTTGGAAACTGCAAGTGTGTAATTCTGATGGGTTGTTTAAGGGTTCCACAAAAATGTGTTCTTAACTTGTTTATCAGAAGCGGTTAGAATATTGAAGGGTTTGGAATTGCATTTTACTCATCCTTAAAAGCCAATGCAAATAAAGCAATTGTCTAATATTTTCTTAATTTAAAAGAAAAATAAATCCTGGGAACTTAAGCTAAACTGACGATTCAGTCTGTAGTTGTTTAAAAAAATAAACTACTTCTAAACATTACATATTTCAATTTTGTCTGAATCAAATTGCGATTATTGATTCTCAGTATGTGTCTCTTCTCATTTGAAGTCCTAAGTCCTTTCATGGGTTGCAGTCATGTCTGCTTTTCTGTTTCTTTTTGAAACTTTCCAAATATCAGATCACTGAGATGTTTTCAGAGATGCTGCACTCACTGCTCACTTAAAGTTGATTTCACTGGGAATACCCAATCCTTTGTGTTTCCAGTATCAAGCAAGCAAATATTTCATGCATGTGGAAATGAGTATTTGTCTATTTTTAGAAGTCATGCTCCACAAGCATATATGTCTATATCATTCTAAACTTGCCATTTCAGGTAACACAATCATGTTGGTTTGTCCTGTTTTCTCTAGATTATGTTGACCAAAACAAGCTCTTATGTATAGATCGCAGCACAGCTGGGGTTGGAGGGCACTGCTGGAGATTATCTGTCCAAGCCCCAGGCCAAAGCAGGTTCACCTAGAGCAGGTTGCACAGGATCCTGCCCAGGCAGGTGTTCAGTGCCTCCAGAGAAGGAGACTCCACAACCCATCTGGGCAGCCTCTTTTGAAATCCTGTAGAAATAAATGCATTTACTTTCTTGTTTTATAGTCACTGCCTGCAGGAGATTGGAACTGTCTTCAAAGACAGTTTGGTTGAGTATATATTAGAATTTAAGTAAATGACCAGTCAGTTTGTTATGTTTATAAAATCTATTGGTAAAATATGAAATACTTCAAGATGTTGGTAATTCAGTAAAAGTAGATGAAGCCAGTAAAAATACAAAGGTGGGACTCTATGTTTCAAGGTTTTGAGTTATGCGGACTTTTTCTTCTTTGTGAGGAGGAAAGGAAAGCAAAGAATCCAAAAGAATCATTACAGAATTTCAGAAAGAAAATGATGGATATAGTCCTACAATATTATCATTGTCTTACTTGCCTCTGTCACAGCTTTTTTATCCAGCATAGCAAATAGTCTGTGTAAAAACTAAGCAGGGTTTTCAATCCAAAAAACTGTCTTTTATACATTATTCATTTTCCTTGGCAGAAGTCCTAGCTATCTGAGAGAGCAGAAGCTTTTTGTGATTTAAAAGGGAGTGTAAAACCCTAACTTGTGTACCAAAGTTTAATAAAGATCTCTTATATATGTGAAAAATCAATATATATAAAATTATATGTGCAGTCATTCAGACAGCTGACTTAGCACAGAAAACTTTAAAAAAACTTTCAAGCATACAGTGAGCTATCTAGTTTTACATATCTCTGTTCTGAAACTTGGGGGTTTACATGTGTTTCTAGTAGTTAATGTCCTATCTGAATAAATGCTATTTCTGTTATTATTTCAGACTACAAATGAAGTTGTTCTTGCTGTGGAATTCCATCCCACTGATGCAAATACCATAATAACATGTGGCAAATCTCATATATTTTTCTGGACCTGGAGTGGCAATTCATTATCAAGGAAGCAAGGGATATTTGGGGTAATAAAATCTTGATACTAGGACAGTTTTAAATCAATGGAAATCACATTTTCTGTGCATTTGCTTTGTTGTTACTGTGTACTGTCTGATCAGAGAGGTAAATATACAAAAAAGGGCTAAATTCTGCATATGTGTTTGTAGAGTTTAAGAGTGTGGGTGCATTATTCTAATTATGTAACAAGTAGGAGCAATTATCCCTCTCTCTTGCTTATTTTGTTTCAGAAATATGAGAAACCCAAATTTGTTCAGTGTTTGGCTTTCTTGGGAAATGGTGATGTGCTCACTGGAGACTCAGGTGGGATAATACTTATATGGGGCAAAACTACTGTAGAAGCTACTCCAGGAAAAGGAGCTAAAGGTAGGACATGTTTGGGGTTAATTCCAGATTTTGCATAGTCTGTGGAAGACAAACATAAAGGCTGGCATTAGGGAAGGAATAGAGAAAGAGGCCTGACTCAGAGCATACACTTCCTGTCAGTAACAGGTGGTACCAACATCCTGCAAGTCCTGTGAATTTGCTGACTTAAGAGCAGTCTGGAATTTCTCTCTAATTAAAGAGACTGTGCATGAAATGAATGAAAACTACTTTATCTAAATGTTTTGCATTTTTAAAAAATGTGATTAATCAGCTCGGCTTTGATCTGGTGATTTGAAAAAGGCTGTAGGATCAGTTTAGGGATTCTGCAGGCTGCCTTTGCCTCTTAAGGCTTATGTTGCACCATGCTTAGTCTCAGAGGAATTCCATTAAGTGGTGGAGCTGACATTAATAGGACTAGTATGTGAAGTACAATTACAATGCTTAGTTGTAGCAGTTACATGAATAACAGTTTCTGGTTTAGCAGACCCCCAATTTTAAAGTCTTGATATACTTTAAAAAAAAAAAAAAAGTTGAAATTTGAAATTGAACTAAATCTGTAGAGCAAAGCTTTTGTGAAAAAGAAAGGAAAATTATTTGTTACCCAACATATGCAGACCTGGCACAGTTGAGCCCTCATAAATTCAATGATAATTCATTTTACTTGGCAGCTATTTCAAACACTCTGGTTTAAATTGGTATGCCAGGAAAACATTCACGTAAAAAGTACATTTTTAACAGTAAGTCTGATTTGGTAGGTAAATCTTTTTTTCATCTTTCAAGTTAACTGCAATGGAAAAGTAATTCAACATAGTATCTGTTATTTAATTTTTAATTTCTTGTTCAAAAATAACCTTTTTTCAGTATAACCCTAAATGTTATCAGATAGACTATTTATTTACATTGGCTTAATAAACAGTGGGGTTTTTAGTTGGTTTATCACATTAGATTGGTCACAGAACCTGATCTCATATTCTCTTTCACAGTGTGAGAGCACACTGATTTGAACTGACTTGAGGCAGAGTCAGCAAAGTTCAGCTCATAGCTGGGTACTGCTCTACTTTTTCTGTGGTTGCTATTTGAAAATATGCAGCACCAGAATCTTTTGTTTAGTTTTTTTTTTAATTTTCCAACAGTAGTTCTTTTGATGTGAAGACCCAATGAGAATGGAAAGACTTCTTTTGCTACCCTTGTTGTTTAATTTTCTCATCTCTTTCATGCTTCCAAGTATTTTCCTTTGGGTAGACTGCTGTCTTGATAGATGCCAAATGCTGGTTGTACTATTTTTATGTGTGGCAGCACATATCCAGCTTTAGATATTAGGTTCGTGCATCCTGGAAACTTTGCTATAAATAATTGGCCTTTTATTCCCAAAAGACTATAGACAACAAGTCTTCTAGTTTCTTTTAATAAAGTAGCTTTACTTATTTTCTAATAATGACTTGCTAAATATTTTTTGACTCTAAAAGACAATTTCTCTTGCATCTGGAAAAACTGTGTTCCTTTGGAAAGCAGAGAAATGAAAGCATTCTACCAGTTGTTGGTTTTGGTTTTGCCTTCCCATTTTGTAGGACAGTCAATCTAAAAAAGTTTTTCTTGAGAAAGGAGGGCCCTTTGTTTTATCTTTTTATCCTGTAAGAAAACACTACCACCTTGTGTTTGCAATACTAAGAGCCTGGCAGTCCAAATGTAATTATTATTTTACACTTCCTTTATTCTTCTGCCTAAAGGCAGAGCTTCTCGTAAACCACAGGTGAAAAAATGAGTAGTGTTCTTTCCTATTTTCTTTTTTCTGCTTATAGGAGTATATCAAATAAGCAAACAAATCAAAGCTCATGATGGCAGTGTGTTCACACTCTGTCAGATGAGGAATGGAATGCTGCTAACTGGAGGTGGGAAAGACCGAAAGATCATCCTGTGGGATCATGATTTGAATCCTGAAAGGGAAATTGAGGTAAGAAAGCAAGAATGACAAGGAAATTGCCTTGAAGAAGATATTGGTTAGCAAGACAGAGCCTTCCCCTCCCTTAGTAGGGAAGTTAGGATGCAACCTTCTGATTGCTGTTTTTTTAGTGGATTACAATGTTTTGTTATAAAAGTGTTTAAATTTTAGCCTATAAATGAGCGTATATGAGGCTTCAGTTCTCCTGTGTTTAAATTAAACAGAAATGTTAAGGGTTTTCTTTCTTCAAAACCCTTCCTTAGTTGTTGGGGTTTTTTTTAATTCATCCTGTTTGAGAGGACGTTTGAGGATATTCTTTAGTATTGCCTGTGTTTTTAAAAGTTTGCCTCTCTGGAGAAAGACAATGTTACCAGCATTTGAGGGTTTTAGTAAAATGTTTGACATAAGGTAAACAAGGGGTAGAATACATATTGGAATTTTGTAATAATTAATGATTAATAAGCTATGATGAGGAACTTCTTTTAAATTTATCCTAAACCAGGTGTTCAGTGAATATGTCTGTTCTTTGTGATTTGGCAGTATGGCAGTGCTAGGTCAGTGGGGATGAATTAGAAAAGGTCATGTATTTTGGATTTTAAAAACTTGGGGTTTCCCTTACCTTGAAATAATGTGTTCTCCTTAAACAGTTCTTTAAACACTGGTTTACTCCACTTAACTATTGTCCATTTGTAGTAGCATTTTTTTCTTAACACTTAGGTAAGTTCAATCTAGGATTTGTTACTATCTAATACTGACATTTAGAAAACATGGCAGTGAAGGTAACCTGACTATCATACGCAATTCTTAGCCTTAAGTAACACACTCTATTCCTATTCATTCTATTCTATTCCTATTCAACAGTGTTTATTTTTCTTTTGTTAATAATACTATGTTAAAGCTAATTTTTACATTACCAGAGTCCTGACAGACTGATTTTTCTATCTTATATTATCACTTAAAATTAGTGTATTTTCTCAAATGAAATAATTTAGAAAACAAACAATTGCACATTGTAAAAAAAAAAGCAGTGTCTTAGAATTCAAGCCTGAAATAAACAGTCATTGAATAATTGCTAACATAAGGCATATGAACATTTACTTTAGGCTCATCAGGAAACATTAAGAAAATCAGGAAGCATTTACTGTGTGCTACAAGATTTTTCTTGGTTTTCAAAACCTGCTTTGGAAAGTAAATAGTAGCTGTATTATTCCTTCCCTTATAAGAAGAATTGTAAGGTTGTGGAGTGCATTTGTTTAGTGAATTTGAGACTTAAAAGCTATTTCATTTAATTTGTAATTTTTTTCTACTGAAGTTATTAAAATGATATAACTGTGATTGTCCTGTCATCTTGTATGCCTGTGCTGAACAAATAGATGAGGGAGGTTTCAGGTCAAGCCCTGGTCAAGGTTATAATAATTGAATTGTTCCTTTATAGTGGGAGAACTCCAGTTCTGATACTGTCACTGTGCTCTATTTGTGACCTGTCAGGATGCCTGATGTGCTTTGACAGATGTTTCTTTTCCCAGGTTCCTGACCAGTATGGAACAATCAGAGCAGTAGCAGAAGGAAAAGCTGATCAGTTTTTAGTGGGTACTTCACGAAACTTTGTTTTGAGGGGAACATTTAATGATGGTTTTGTAGTAGAAGTACAGGTGAGCATAACTTGTTTTTTTTTGAAGTATAATCAAAAAATGTAAAGGTTTTCTCTGGTGGTCTGTTATTTTAAGAATCTTCATTTTATTAATTGTTAAATCACATGTGGTTTCTTTCTAGGGACATACAGATGAGCTCTGGGGACTGGCATCTCATCCTTTCAAAGACTTATTTTTAACATGTGCCCAAGATAGGCAAGTTTGTATGTGGAACTCTGTGGACCACACACTGGAATGGACCAGGCTGCTAGATGTATGTCAACCCTTTAATTTAAATATAAAGCTAGAAAATAGGAACAACCATTTAATCTCTGAAACACTCCTGTCCCACCTGATTGCAAGCAAAAATCCTGCAGTTATGCTTTTAAAAACACCTATCTGAAGCTTTGATAAAGTTGGCAAGGTTCATCAGACATCGTGTAAGATGTAATCTGGTTATCATTGCTTGATATCATTTTGACAAGCCAACTTGAATAAGTCTTAGTCCTTTATTCTTGTTACAGTTTATTTTTTTCCCTGTTATTCAAACAATCTGAAGAGGGTATCATGCAGTTGTGAAGGTTTGGCTTTAGATGTCCTTTCCTTACATTCTTTCATTTCATAGTTTGGCTAGTTCTCTGCTAATATCCAAGCAAAATTATTTTTTACAGAGAAAACGTCGGCCTTTCTGTGTAACACCTTTCACAAGGTGTTCTGGCAGTGCATGTCACTGATACTCTGAGAGAAGAGCTGAGGGTTAGCATGCTGCTGAGTGATTGGTTTTTCCTGTGTCAGCTCAGCTGAGACTTCTAGGACAGCTTTGGTCCAAGGAGAGGTGTTGGACCCCAGGGATGCAGCAGGGCAGTAAGGTGTCTGTGCTTCCATGCAGGAACCCGGGCACTGTGCGGATTTCCATCCCAGCGGAGCAGTGGTCGCCATAGGAACCCACTCGGGCAGGTAAACACCTTCCAGCCGAGCTGTGATGACAGAAAGTGCAAAAGAGACACTTTATACAGTACACCTTATAATTGGAGTTAATTTCATTATTCTTTTTGCTTGAGGTTGTGGAGCCTAAAACACCTGGCAGAAGGGGGCATCTTAGATGCGTTAGACAAAGATAGAAGAATTGTTTGGTTGTTGTTGGGCTGGTTTGGTCTTTTTAACATGAAATGTTAAATGAAAGTCCAAATCTTGATTTATTTTTTTAAAAACTAATTTTTTGCAGAGATTTTTATGAGCACTCCTTATTGTCTGTTCCAAGTATCATATATTTTGATGTTATGTGCACATTACATTTCTTTTTAAGACAGGTACAGTACAGATCTTTGTCCTTCCCAAATCAAACATATTTGCAACCTTTTAAACTGAGGTAGATAGGCAAGTGAACAGACTGGTATTTTGATTTTTGTGTAAGACACAGTTCAGCATGGCACAGCTCTGCACTGAAGTGATACTGAGCTGTTCCTATTCTTCCTGATGTCATTGTGCCTTTGCAAGCTGTCAAAGCACAAACTGTCTTTTTGACTTGGGCTTCTTACAGTGGGAGAAAAAAGTTACATTATTTCAAAGTCAGACTCTGGCTTGGCATCATCTCCCAAGAAGGGAGTACCAATGTACCAATTAAAAGAAAAAGCTGGTTGTTCATGGCATTAGAAAGGTGAGAGGAGCACATATTAAATCTACTAGCATTTTTGTTCTGTGTTTCAGTTATACCTCATGATTGATAACTTGATGATAAAATCATGCCTGGTGCATGTAAGAAAATTGCAAATATTTTTGTGTGTTTAATTTACCAGCTAGAATTTTTTTTTTACCTAACCTTATGCCTAAAAACCATCTGAAGTTTGGTTTTTAGAAACTGCTGAGCATGTGCAACACCCTTAAAATTTCCTGGAAAAATGAAATGATAAATATCTTTAGGGAGTTTCCTTCAAGATGAAGATGCAGTCTGCACAAAATTCATGAGGTATAATATCAGGCTATACAACCAAGTTTACCTTCTAGTAAAAACCTTGCTGAGCTCTTGTATACTTGATTACCACGTTGAACCTTTCCATCTTAAAATTATAAACATTAAATTGAACTAATATTTTTGTCTTCATTAAGCACAGCAGAATATACAGGCCTAAGAGTACTTTAAACAGGTAAAAGGGAAACAGTGTCAGGCTATGTTTCTTCAAAGTTTTTAGATGTTTTTGAACTTATATTAAAGCACAGTCAAGGCACGTTACATGGCCAAAGCATCCAGTCTGTTACTTGCTTTTGGTTGACTTTTTTTTTCCCTTCTGGAGCTTTTAGTGTTATGTTTTAAGTTTGGCACATTCCATTTAAATTCTTATTTTTAATTTACTTGAGGCAATGAGTTTATACTGCATTCAAGAAGTTTATGATGATGGCCTTGGAGTTTTTTGTGGGTTTTTTTTACCTTCAGTAAAAAGAGTTTTTAAGCAGTTATATTTTCACCATTATATTTTAGTGTGTTCTGAAATTGTATAGTTCAATGATGGGTTAGAGATATACAAATGAAACTGAGTTGAAATGAGACCTGGTAAGTGTATAAGTGGATGAGAAATAAATGGAGTTGAGTCAAGATAAACAAAACAGTTTTAAAATTACTGCCTATGCAGCAGCATCATGCAGTGCTTTCTGTGCCAGAAAATCTGGTCCAAGGGAATTATTTCCCAAGGAATGAAGGCTGTATCATATATCTCGATTAACATAAGAAAAAATAATCTCAAATCCATAACAAATATTTTAATAATTTGATTAATAGCCTAAAAATCTTAAAGTAAATATTAAATGAGACTAATCTGTTTAGAACTCAGTAAACCCAAACCTTGAGTGTGTCTGTTCTAGTGCTGCTCAGCTTTCAGTGCAGAGGTGAGTAAAACAGGGACAAGGAATGGAGCTCTAAGAAAGCTGGATTTGTTGGTTAAAGTTGAGATATCAAAAGAAAACTGACTTTTGTCCCTTTTTCCCTATTCTTGTCTGTTGTTTTACAGTGGTGTGTTTTTTATCAGGTCAAACATCATGCTTTTGCTGGGTTTTTCACATATCACTTTCCATGATAAATATCCCAGTATCATTTCCCCTTTTGAGCTGTCTGCAAAGGGTCTACTGCAGGTTTTGTTACCACTTCCTTAAATACCTGCTGTGGACCTGATCATCAGTTGTTTGGCAGTACTAATTCTTTCTGTGGATTCTGCTGCTTGCTGAAAAGGCACAGCTGGAAAACTAAAAAAGTTTTTTTTTGAGGCACTTTTCAGATCTGTTTGCCATGCTTCCAGTGGTACTATTTGCAGGGAATTAGTTCTTTCTATGACTAATCATTTAGAATATCTTGAGTACTAAGCATATAAGTAATCAAAGGCACTGTGGAAAAAAAGAAAAACAAGATTCTAACAAAAGTGTTAATATTGGTAAGAAAACTGAAGGCTGAAGGGCAAGGTTAGTGTAAGGCAGAGCCACAAGGAAGTTGGGCAATAGAAGCAAATCAAGTAAACATTACCTGTTTTCCACTGGTTCTGTCTGTCTTACACACAGATTATTCAGCAGTCCATGCCATGTGAGGCTGGGGATTTTCTATCTATATTTTGTTTAATATCTTTCATGTGGCTCTCTAACTACAAGCTGGCTTGAGCCATTGGGTCCAGGCTGCTTTCCAGATGCCTCCTGTTGGACCCTGGGTGAGCATGAGCTGGAATCTCATCCCCACCCATAGAAAGCAATGTGATGTTGTCCCTGGGGTTCATTTTGCAGCTTTGCTGTGGAATAAATGGTGCCAGATATAGCAATGTTCCACTGAGTTCACTGCAAGACAGAGTGGCCTTCCCTTGCTCATTTCCACATTGTTTGAACTTGCCATTAGGGATAGAAACCTGCCTGTGGCATATGTTCATGGCTGTGAGAGCAAAGTTTGGAGCAAAGAAATTAAATTCTGAGTACAGCTCCAATGTGTTAAGCCATATTGACACCTTCTGCTTCATGATCTATGGGTATGAATACATATTTTTTTAAATGGTCATTGTGTCTGTGTTGCTAATGTTCAGTGTATTTAGGAGCTGGGTGGGCATCAGTGCCATTGCAAAATGCTCAGTTTCTGCCCATCTTGCTGTCAGTGGCCATTTTGGTCTGTGTGCCAGTGAGTTCTTGTAAGTATCTCACATGGGCCTCATAAATAGTAAACTGCAGGTTAAAAGTTATTGTTAAAGAATAAAAAATGCAGTTAATTACCTTAGCTGTAAATCATTCAAGCGAGAAATATAAAATAAATTGCTAGTTTATGAACCATTAAATTCTAGTGAATGGTTGGTTATTCCTTCTTTCTTTAATAAAATTATTCATAGAAATGAAAATGATTGAGAGAAAAATATCAAGATAGAATAGAATTTGTGTTTACAATGAGTACAGAAATGTTTTCCAGTTACATCTAATACTTCTATTTTTTTTTATTAACTTTGCTTTGTAAAAATTGAAATACCACTTTTTATCTCAAAACTTATCTTCAAAATAGGGAAGTAGAATGAAATTCAGCTTAAGGCTTAATGATGATAAGATGGAGTCTTATTATCTCTTTGGTGGCATGTTTAATGTCCAGCAGATGTTTTGGTGATTATTACAGTGTTCAGGAAAGGGGAGAAAATTGAATGGTATTTAGAATCTTTCATATATTCACTGAAACTTGTCTTGCTTTGTGAACCAGAAAAGTGTTCCATTAAAAACAGATGTTCTCTATGCTGCCCTAGAGGGGCTAGCATAAGATGATGAAGGCAGGCAGCAGTTATGGCTCTTTTACTCATTCTTTTTGTTTAGTGGAAGTGATACTTACTGGCATTCTCCTCTCTCTAGGTGGTTTGTTTTGGATGCAGAAACGAGGGATCTGGTTTCAATACACACTGATGGCAACGAGCAGCTTTCAGTGATGCGCTACTCAGTAGGTAGGCAGACTTGTACAGTCAGAATAATTCTGATAAACCAGATGGGTGTTCTGTTGAATGGTGTTAAACTAGTCCCCAGGCATTAAAAAAGGCACAGCTTTGAAAAAATTGTTTCAAATGCTTAATGTGTAACTGAGGATTTGCTTACGGATTTGTTTGTGTGTACTAAATCCTGGAATTTTGTAACTGCAAACATCACCATCACCTTTCTCAGCTTTTTCGTCATATTGAACTCTGCTGTCATAATAAATGCTAGCTTTGGTCCCCCAAAAAAAGTTCTCAAGTAGTTGACAGGTTAACAGCAAAGTCTGTAAAAAGCTTAATATTTCAGTGATATTTCAATATCCCCTTTAGTTAGTTTTCAACATCATTAATGCAAACCCATAAAACTAAGTTCGTGTCTGTCTGGAAGTCAGAGCTGTTTGTGATGTGTTTGCTCTGGGATTACATGGAGTCCAAACCAGTGTTGAGTCTCCTCTTCAGACATGATATGACAAATAGTCAGAGGCTGACTCCTCTGTGTTAAAACAGGATGGAAGAGCATGCTTGTAAATCTTTTTTTTGTTTGCTTTTGGCTCACATGCAATGTCAGCGAGCAAAATGTTCCTCTGATGCTGCCACATGTGCCAAGCACATCAATTTATTTTAAATCACTGATGTTCATTGACACTTAGAGGTGTTTGATTGTGATTTGTGGCAGATCTTGTCTACATGTATTTTTTAAAGGGAGACAAGATAGAATAGAAAAATGCTTATAGTGTTTGAAAATTCCAGATCTTTGTATGTTTAGTGTTGATTTATTTGCAGTCCTCACCTCCAAAGTTAAGCTATCCGTAGACTAAATACTCTTCTTCATTTTTATGGTGCATAAAACTCAAGTCTGCCTGCTGTCAACAGCTTTCACAAATCCGGTGCAGTCTGAGGGTTTATATCCTGTCCATTGAACACTTATTCTTAAAAAAAAGCAGAAGTCAAAGAACTTGTCCAAAAAACATAGCCACAAAGTAAACACATACAGCTGAAAAGAAACATAGTGTAAACTGTTATGAATCCTTCAGTACAATTCATAAGGAGTAGTTTAACTGAGATTATTGTCTTAGCAATAAACCTGAAATAATTAAAAATCACAAAACAAACATTCTATTTATTTACATCAAATATTCTGTGTTGCAGATGGCACCTTACTTGCAGTTGGATCCCACGACAACTTTATTTACCTCTATGTAGTAACAGAAAATGGAAGAAAGTATAGCAGATATGGAAAATGCACTGTAAGTCTTGTAGCATGAATAATCAATTACATGATTATTACATCTTGTACATGCATTTTGATGTTATACATACATTTAGATGTTAAGCAGTGAAACTCTTTCCAGATTCATGTTTTTCCCTTTTGGTTATATGTTTTATAGGGTTTTTTCAGCATTTGGTTGATTTTAAACTTCAGTCTCTCATGGCTGTTGCATCTCTTAGTGTGCAGTGATCACTTTTACATCAGATATGACTAATTTATTAGATTATTGTTTCTCTGAAATGGGAAATTAGCAGTAAGATAGAGAAATGCCTTGTACCTATATGCAGAAACTTCTTCAAGGAAAATACTACATTTGTTTGGGGATATTTTCCTCCTATTGGTAAAGTACTTCTTGAACCAACATAATATTAGGGTGGTGTAATTCCATGAGAGTGTGTGGTCTTGAGGGCTGCAAATATACACTGTTTTCAGTTGTAATTGTTACTACAAAATTTGAACTTGAGAGATCTGGCCCAGGGTAAATAGATCTAAATGTAGCATGGGTAGTGGAGTCTGTTATTATTGTTACATAGGATGAGGTTGTCCCAGTGCTAGAAAGACAGACTATTTTTCTGCAAGTGTTTAGTTATTTAACATTCTGGCCTTAAGTTCAGCTGTTTTTCAAGGTTAGTGAAAATATTTACATTAAGAACAAGTGAAACTTAATGAGATATGCAAATTATGTCATAGGAATTGTTTCACCTTTGAAATGTGACACACACTAGAGCACTGGGGTCAGAGCAGCCTATGTGCAGCTGTTGTGGGGGCACAGGGCAGGCAGCAGCACTGGGTTTGCCCCATCCCTGCAGAGCCCACAGGGAGCTCAGAGCAGGGCCCCAGTGGGGCTGGTGGGCGTGGCAGTGGATGTCTGCACCTTGGTACAGCATCTCACCTCAGGACTTATTTTTAACCATAGAGTATAAAATCACTCAGAGATGGCTAATCCTAACATACATAATATTGAGTTTTCTATGTATTTCAAGGCCTTTGAAGACATTTAGGATCATTTATTATCTCTTTGAAGATATTTAAGATCATTTATTTCTATGCATTATGTATGTGGAGAGAGCATATTGCAATTTAATCCAGCATCTGGTTGTCCCTCTATCCAGCTGCCTTGGCATGGAAGAGATTTGTAAAAATTGGTGTGGGGAAATTGAGCATTGTTACACTTAGGCAGAAGTGTCAAAGCTTCAAAGCAGATTTCTGTTCTGCTTTTCCTTTCATTGTGAGTGACTGCACGTAGAATACAAAGTCAGCAGCACGGTTTGTGTCGGGGCTGAGCTCCCTGCCCCTCCCAGCCAGTGCAGAAGGCAGCGATGTGGAGCTGCAGGCCAGAGCTCACTGTGAGGCTGCAGATCCAATTTCACTTGCCCTGTGCCTCCCCTGTGCTCCCTGCCAGGCCCATACCAGCTTGATGCTAAGCAGGGAGACACCCAGGCATGCTCAGGACGCGGAGCACTCTCCTGGCACTGCATCCTTCTGGCATTCTGTCATTCGGTAGCCTCACGGGTGACCTCCAAATAGTATGACTCAGTCCTCCTGGTAGTTAACTTCTGCTTGTTTCTTCCAGCTTGAATGCATTATTTGAATTCTTTCAGAAGGATTTTATCTACTGAACCAGAATTAGCTGGTTCATAAGGGCTGTATGCCTGCTCTTAGGTTTAAATCCCCTCTCAGTTACAGCCAGGCATTCTGCTGCTGCTAGAGAGGCAAGTGGGCCTGTTTGCCCAGCAAGGGATAGTGTTGGCTGTGATCAGAACTTCAGATGAGCCAAAGCAACCATTTTGACTAGTGCAGCTGTTTTTTGAGGGCTCCAGCTCTGCAGTCAGCAGTGTGAAGGTGTGGGCTGGGGTTGAGCTTCCAGCGTGTCAGCAGTTCCCAGGTAGCTGCTGCTGTCTTTGTCTGCCTTACATCAGAGACACCTTAGCCAAACAGGAGTCAGTGCTGGGCATTTACTCACAGGGCTGTGGGGTGAAAGCCACACAGACAGCCACTCTGAAGTATTTGGTACACTGAAGTGATTAGTGTGCCTGTCCTAGAGGCTGTGGGCATTTTGAACCATGGAAGTCTGAAACAGATAAACATTGCCAATGGAGGAAGGAGTTTCCATTTAGTCAGATAGTTTTCGTAGCTGGTAGTAATATGAATCATTCATTGTATTTAAAGGTACAGAGAAGGAGACAGTAAAATGTTGCCTTATTGGTGGCCAGCTACAAAAGAAAGATTGTAATAGAAAATGGGATTCTCCTGTTGCAAATATGATAACAATGTTGTGCTCCAGTTCGTCATTTGGTGATCACTTGCCTGAAGGGATTTTGCAGCCTGGAGCCCTCTGGTCAATTGCTTTGTTCCCTCCCCCCACCGGCCCCAGGAATTTTAACAGCTGCCAAATGTCTGTCAGGATTTTGTAAATGACTGACCAATTCTTTTCCATGTTGGAGTTCGATTGCAAATTGGAAGACTTGGAAAAGAAGGGAGGGAGAAAAAAATCATAGCCAATTGTGCACTTTTTTTTTTAGTACCAGGTTTGCATGTCAGTATCATAAGTCTCACCCATGACTGCGAAGCAGTTATGTCAATACACAGTTCCTCTGCTTGAGGCAGAGACTTCTGCATAAGTAAACAAATCATAAAGGCCAGCTTTTCGCCTAAATGTTTGTGCAGTCTCTCACTTGGGACATGGGAGCAGGGAGATGGGACACGGGTGTATTTCTACATGTAATTCTGGAAGCCATCAGGATCTCTTAGAGTCCACTGTGGAAGAGGCTGGTGTGGTGGGCGGTACAGCAGCCAGTGCAGAGCTTCTGCATGGCCCTGGTGTGGCTGCTGCAGGCTGTGCCAAGAGACCCTCTGGGGGCTTAAGGACATCCTGTTCATAATGCCCACTGAGGAAGGGACATGGATTGACATCTGTCAGTCAAGAATGTGGCCGTTTGTTTCCTGACAGAATGACTATGAAAGGGAGAAAACAGATGGTCTTACAAGGGGAAAAGGAGCAGTAAGAAGAAATGAAAGGGTGCCAGAGGAAGAGTGACATGGATGTCACTTTTATTAATTTCCTGCCCTGATTCCTACCTTATATAAATCTGTGGCTTCTGTAGAGCCTTTCATAGCTTTATTATTACTGTTATGATTACTCTTAGTTCCCTCAAAAGAAGTTTGTGCACAGAAAAAATACTCTGTCCAGCTGCATCTGTCTTCTTCCTCAAAACCAAAGCCAGGTGCTTAACCCTCAGTGTGCTCAGTGATAACTAAGCAACTAGACCAAAGGGTTTTGATTCTTAATAAAGATGACCAGTGCCTGTAGGGTAGACACCTTTCAAAGATGGTGCTACCATGGTGCAGTGCAAAAAGGGCAGCAGAGACTTTCAACAAGCTTAGAAGCATATTGTAACTCCAGTCCATGGTCTTGTACTTCTGCATGGTGGTTGTTAACCAAGATATCCTAAATTTTTAGGATGAGCAAGGGTTATTTGCATGAGTGAGTGTTTAATGGAGGTTATTTTAAGTGGATAGAGAAATAAAGAAATCCTATCTGTCACTTTTTTGTTAGGATCTAAAACTGATCCTGTGCACATTACTTGCTTTTCACAATTAGGAGCAATGTGTATGTTCCTAATTCCAGTATAAATTTGGGCTCATCCATATTTCAGCATCTTGCCTTCTAGGAGTAAATCATTCTGGAGTCCAAGAGGGTCAGGCTTTACAAGGGAGAGCTGGAGAGGCACGATGCCCAGCCTGTGTTTGTTTAGCTGTTAGGGAGTGTGGCAATGGGACTAAGGAGCCTTTAAAGGCACACAAGTGAATTGCAGCTGACCTGGGGCATGTGGGAAGGTGATTTTATTTTTTCTTTTGCTGTTAGCTCTCCCATCTGTGGGTGCAACTTCTGCTTCACTTTCAATTAAAATCAGTTCTTTCACACTGGTGTTACTGCATTCTTCTTCAGGGACATTCCAGCTATATTACACACCTTGACTGGTCCCCGGACAACAAGTATATAATGTCAAACTCAGGAGACTATGAAATACTATACTGTAAGTATGAAATTAAATACACTGGAAACAGAAATATGTATTAGCTGTCAGAGTATTTAGAAAAGTGTGTTTGATCAGAACTGTACAAAATGCTTACTGACAAAGGGACTGATTTGAACTTGTGTAACCTGATATCTTGATGTTATTCAGAGCTGTGTGTTACCTAATGGCAATGCCAAATATAGCTTACTTCTTTACAAGGTCATAAATCAGTTTAACTGTAGAATTTACAGAACAAGTGGCTCTACAACTTGATGTTGGCCAAAAGTTCTGTAGATTGAAAATAATATATACAGTTGTCTAATTAGTGTCAACAATACCGGTTATTTTGGGGGAATAAAATCAGTGGGCTGGTGCCACAGTTCTCTGCTGGGGTTTCTTGTTTGAAACATTATCTTGGCTGCTGGTGGTGAAAACTAAGAAAAGCAGTAATGCTACTTTAATGAGTTAGTGGTGATAATGTTTTTGTGTTTGTCTTTTTCTAATATGTGAAAACATGAATGTAAAACATAGTGGTTATGCCAGAAGTTCAACTTCAGTAATGCATATTAATTATTTTTAAATTGGGGGTTTTTATTCCTGTCTTCCTATAGCTTTAACTTGGTCCAAGAGGATTGTTGTTTTTTTCCCTTTACAGGCAAGAATTACCAACAGTTTAAATGTCTGTCACCTTAACATATTTTTTATGCCTGTCACAAGTTAGGTTTCAAATCTAGATAGTGCAGTCTGTCAAAAGGAAGTGTTGGTGCTTATTTCATGTATAGGGAAGAAAAGAACTGTGACCCATTATTACTGGCTTGTTGTATTGCAAGACAGTCTTTCCTTTTCTAGTTAAAAGTTGTAATGCAGTCTGAGGCTTCTCTGGCAGTAGTTGCTCACTGTTTTAAGAACACAGCTTCCTGAATGATTTACTGAATTCTAGCACATCAGTGGAGCTAGTAGGAAGAATAAATTATTATATTACAGACTGCATTAAAGCATTTTGGAGAGTTAGTAGCAGGGTACTCAAGTTGCAGGGAAGTGGTTTTGAGGTTATGCTATCAGAAGAGGGAAATGAGAAGTAAATGTGACTCATAAAAACCAAGTAAAGCTTCAAGTATCTGGAATTTTATAAAGGTGCTGGTCTGTCTTTGCCTCTACAATTTAATTCCATTTATTTACTGCATTAGCATCTCTTCAAAGAGCACCTATGGAAATAAAATATCACATGGTATAACTCAACATTCACTTTTTTTTTACAGGGGACATTCCAAGTGGCTGTAAGCTAATCAGGAATCGTTCTGACTGTAAGGATATAGATTGGACAACGTACACTTGTGTGCTAGGCTTCCAAGTGTTTGGTAAGCACTCTTTAACTTGCTTTTAAACTACTAACACTTTCCTTTTGTGTTTTTGTTTGCTTCAATTTCTCGTTGAAATTACACTGTTAATGATTATTAAGGGATGGTGCTGAGATCACAGACCAAAGTGACTGACCACAGTATTTGTCTGTGCTAAAGTGCACCAAGTGTTCTATAGACAATGTACAATTGATTTCTATTTAGCTCTTGAAGTTGTGGGTTGACTCCCACTGTCATTTTAGGCTACCAATTCTGGAGGCAAAATATAAGCAAAAGGCTTCTGTTTTAGTGCCGATATGGCACATGTGCATTCTCCTTTGTTTACCTTGCTTTGGGACAGGAACAAGAGTGTTACAAGGGTAGGTTATAGTTCATAAATTAAAATTATGACAGCACTTTGATACCTGTAGTCAAAGGTGATTAATATTCTGTCTGTAAAGAATAAAAATGCTTTAAAGCATAAACAGATAAGTACCTACTAGTTTATTTTTAAAATATACAAAAATAATTTTAAAAAGCTGACAGATCTGCTTTTAATTTCAGACTGTGGCAAAACAGTTCAAGTTGCTTTTTCTGTAGGTAGGTCTGTTGGCCATAAATGAGGAACTCCTCTGTGAGGGGTGTAAAAGTAAGGTTCAGCCTCCCAGAGATGTTCTGGGACCAGGGTTGGGAACATCTCTATTCCACCACTGAGATCAGGCACCTCCTCCTGTTCTGGTTGAAATAAAAAAAGCAAATAAATCAGCAAATTCTTTAGAGGTGAGGATTAGATCTACAAACCTTCTTTTCACAGCTAGGAAGTCAACTTTGAATACCAGTTTACATGCAGGATAGAAGAAAATCAGTGAAGTGTGAGTTCTTTCTGTAGCTTCTGACATTTCTCGTGTGTATTTAAGGGCTGTCATGTGCTTAACAAGCAGGTAGCCTCAAAGGATTGAGGTTGGTGTGAGGGCTAGCACTGACACACTTTTGTGGCATATTGGTTGGGGGGGGGGCATTTGGTGCTTAATAACCAGGCATGATTTCTTTTTTGCATACCAAAGATCTGAGACAGAATAGGAAAAATAAAGGGGTCAGAGAAGGAAGCTGACTAATTGGTAGACTGCATAAATATCTCTGATTTCTTTGGAGCTTGGTGTATAGCAGAAATAAAAAGGAGCATGCTCTTTCTGGAGCGAAATATTGTTGCTTATTGCTAGTTGGATGAAAATATTGGCTTCCATTAGGCTGAGAATTGTGAACCAGACTGTGTATTTGCAAGTGTTTTTATTCAGTCTGTCTCAGTGAAGTAGAAGCATCTCCTGATGTTCTGATGCTGATCTGTGAAGCAGAAGCATCTCTTGATTGCTACTGTGACTGCAGTAACAGTGCAGCACAAAAGCCTTTTTTAAAACAGTATCAGAAGATTCAGGAGAGGCCACAGAAAGTGAAAAGCAAAACTCTGATTCTAATATGATGCCTTTTGCCAGGAACAAGGAAAGCACCTTGCAAGGACTGCATTTTCCTTATGGAATAGGCTTCGAGCTGAAACATTTTACATTTTTTTGCAGAGTACTTAAATCTACCAGAAAC
Organism: Spizella passerina; assembly: GCA_013401375.1. Classification (NCBI taxonomy): domain Eukaryota; kingdom Metazoa; phylum Chordata; class Aves; order Passeriformes; family Passerellidae; genus Spizella; species Spizella passerina. The sequence goes on along the minus strand of WBNQ01056586.1, from coordinate 31,069 downwards.
ATAGAGGTGGCAGACTGTGTTACTACTGAGTTTTTTACCACTACATTTGGTAGTAGAGCAGACAGAATGAAGGCAGCAGCTCTCTGAATCCCAGGGCTTTCCCAGAAGTGTCCTTTGCTCCTGACCTCAGGAGGTGGGATGTGGGAGTGCAGAGAGAGTTTGATTTCATATCTGGACCACTGGCTTTGTCTTTTTGATAGAAGCTGTTATTAGTGACTGGGGCCAGGCTGGGCAGGAGTAGCTCCCATAAACACTGTTTTGAGAAACCATTTCACTTATTGCTTTTGGAAGTGGATAGGTCTCCTGATCCTGTCTGCATTTTCTTTTGGATTAATACAAACTTCAGCCACTCTGAATTAAGTTTAATTAGTTTCAACTACTCTCAAAATCTTCAGCGTGCCAGAGGACCTGGGCATGAAATAGATCTAGCAGATAATAGGATGGTATTCCAGAGCACAACAGAATATATTTAAACTTCCTGGCCAAGACTCATCATGCCCTAATTTTATACTGTCTGCTAGTCTGACACCCTTTGCAGAATCTTAAAGTTATGGTTTGACCTCAAACAAAGGAAGTATTTTCCCATTAAATCAGACAGTGCAGCTAAGCCAACCTATCAGATATTTGCTAATCTGGCTTTGACCCAAGGGTCAGCTGGCTCAGGGATCCAAGCAAGCCAGGGGCTGCTCATTGATGCTCAGGAGAGATGGTTACGTTTGTGGGATTTGCATTTTGGGGGTATGTGTTTTACAGTTCAGCTCTGTGGGTAGTGTGCCATAGGGTCAGGCACTGTTGTCAGCAGGAGGAGGAGGAGGATGGAAATGTGTGGTGTGGATGAGAGCAGCATCACTCCTTTTGGCAGTGCTGTTACTGTTGGCTCAGCAGTGTCATCACTCTGCACCCTGAACTCTTGAAGTCACTCTGGGCTTTGCTGCACATTTCCCACAGTTTTGCCTGAACAGATTCTTTTGAGAGGCTTACTGCTGTCAAGCAGAATTTATTAAAATTGAAGTGCTGCTGTTGTGCCTTATATAAAGTCCTATTACTTTGGGGGTTTTGTTATTTTTACAGTTATTAAGAATTTTTGCAGTTATCTTAATAATTCAAGACTCAGTCATATTAATGTCTTGGATTTTTTCTGTGCTTGCCTTGAAGCGTGATGCATTGAAAGCGAATTCTGCTGTCTTATGAAAAAGCAGCCTTACCTTTGGAGCTGCTAAAGGGCTTGGCAAACATAAAAGATGTTTAATAAAAGCTTCAATCTTGAATATTAGTCCTTTTAATCTTAAATGAAAAAGAAGAGGAAATTAAAAAGAAGAGGAAATTGCATAGTTCTTTGTCAAAGCCTGCCTAAGGTGGTAGCTGAACCTTCAGGCATTTATTACTCCCACATGATAACAGTATTTCATATATAGAATGAATGAGGAAAGATAAAATTCATTCATGTTGAACTACTTAAAAATTCTTAAATAGTATAGATTTTTTTCACTTTCATTTCATTGATGTGAGAAAACTAAAATGTTTCTTAATACTTTCCTTAGCACTTCATACATTATTGAGTAAATTACCTACAATGTAACTTATTGGCATTCTAACAAGTTTAACAAGCTTCCTTTGTTATTCTTCAGTTCTTACTCCACCCACTGAAGAGTGGGAAAAAACAGCTTTAAAATTAAACAGTCTTTGCCATTTTGCTTAAAAACAAGAAGATAAGGCGATTCTGAGTTGGCTTTTAGTGCTGTATACAACAGTGGACAACACATCCTTTTTTTTATTATTGAAATCAGCAGTAAGGGGGGAAGAAGATATTTCATATCTGATAATCAACAGCCCTCTTGGTCAATTGGGCACAGAGTTTTTTGGGGTGGGGCTGAAATTTGAGGGGGGGAAATTACAACTAACTCCTAGACCTTGTCAGAAACCCAAATCTGATTTTAAAAACATGGTACCCTTTGGCATATTTTATAATTCCTTGCTTACCTTTTGTTCAGCTTTTCATGCTGATGTGAATTGTCTGTTTTATTATGGGAATCTGTAATGTCTTTTTGTTTTGTTAAATTAATTTTGTTTAGAGTCTCCCCCATCCCAAATTTGATCAGTGTTTTTCATCTAGGAAATGTTGTTATTCTTTTGTCTAGACATATCTGTGTCATTCTTTTGACTTAAAACCATATTGAATTGTACTTAAGCACCTGACAGCACTTACATCTATGAAACTTGCACAGGCTGGGTTTCTGTGCAGAGTTTCATCGATCAGTTATCTTCTTTGAATTACACAAATACCAAGATTTAAAGTACAAGAAGTCAAACAAATGAAACCACAGAAGAAACCAGTAGGACCACAATGTACAGTACCTGGGTTTGCCTTGTGCTTCAGCATCACTGTTGCATTTAAAATGTCTGTGCATGAATACAGTATTAAGAGTTGCCAGTTTAGCAACAAACTTAATTTAAAGATAAGGTTTAAACAACACTGAGATTTTGTACAGGAAACAAATGTTAAGCCCCACAATGTTACCCTGGCTGAAACTGAGGGTTTGGGAGAGCAGGGTGGGGTGAGCAGCATTAGACTAGCGAAATATTAATGACATTTAATGCAATGCACATTCCATTTTCCATCTGAATTTCTGTCTTACCTTTTGTTCATCTTGCCTTTTCTCACAGCTTTATAGATTTTATTTTTGTTTATGAATTGTCTGTTGATTTGTTTCCAAAACCACCATTGCTGAATATCTGCTGTGCTCTCTCCTAGGAGTTTGGCCCGAAGGATCAGATGGGACAGACATAAATGCCCTTGTCAGATCCCATAACCGAAAAGTGATAGCAGTGGCTGATGATTTTTGTAAGGTCCATCTCTTTCAGTATCCCTGTTCCAAGCCAAAGGTAAGTCTAGACCAGTCTAGTCCATGTGCTTGTTTACCTTGCCTGAAGCTTTCCTTGCTTCCAGCATAGTTGTTTTGGAGCCTGGCAGGCAAATACTACTTTTATATACAGAATCCCCACTAATTTTACATATAAAATAGAACATGTAAAACAGTATAAATATAAAAAAAATATAACTAAAAGAGAAGTGTCAATAGTTATCCTTGAATTCTGGAGGCTTGATGCTTTGTGTTTCCTGGCCTTAGTGTGAGGTCCCTTACTTTTTCTATAAAGATCTAAGTCTCTTCCAAGTTGCAAAGAAGAGAGGAAGTATTGTGGGAAATCTAATATAAATATAATTACTTACTCTTTTGTGAACTAACATCTCTCTTGAAGGGCTAAACAAAAATATTAATGATTTTAAATTTTCATATCATGTGCTCTTCCAGCCAACATGTGATTTACCTTTCTGCTTGTTTTCAATAGGCCCCAAGTCACAAATACAGCGCTCACAGCAGTCATGTGACAAACGTCAGCTTCACCCATAGCGACGGTCACTTGATTTCAACTGGAGGGAAAGACATGAGTATTATTCAGTGGAAACTGGTGGAGAAGGTGACTCTGCCACCAAATGACATTGTCCTGGATATCGGTGCCACCAAAGTGCCCATCCCTGCCAGTGAGAATGCCGTGCAGCCTCCTGCACATCTGCCCCAGCCTTTTAACGAAATGAACCAGAATGAAAGCATAACTGGCAGCTCTCCGGCTTCCTTGGAGAGCAACTTGGAGCAGTGTGCGGAGCAGAGCGAGGAGCACAGCGAGGAGCACAGCGAGGGCAGCAGCCTGGACCCTGCTGAGCCCAGCTACGAGGAGCCCTCCAACGAGCTGAGCGAGGAGCACAGCGAGTCCACGGTCACGGAGGAGCAGCAGGATAACTCACCGCTGTCCTAGTGCTCCCGCCTCAGGTGGTTCTTGTTTCCCCGTGGTGTGTGTGCTTTCATTGCAAGGGTGAGGGTTCAAATAGGGAAGAGTAGCTGAGATTCATGACCACTCCAGATTTTGAGTTTCAGTGAGATTTTTAGTCTGAGATTCAGTTCAATGTGTGGAACCATCCCAAGGGCCTGGCTTGATGGTCTGTAGCAAGATCTGTAGCAGTTAGTAGTGGACATTACTATAGATCCATTTCAGTTCTGAAATTGCTGTCAGGAAGTGGCATGAAATACATACTGGAAAAAAGGTTAGCTCTGAGAATTAGCTGAAGTAGACCACCTTATCTCCATGGAAGTACTTTCCAGAAGAACTGAGCTGATGGGAAGCGCTGAGCTGTTCCAGCTGGGAAGCACTGTGCTGCTTTTTCCAGGTGCAAAGACAAACAGAATGAAAAAACCAACCAAAAAGCTCTTTGTAGGGCTGTTTTCCTTTGTTTTTCCTTGAGAAAAATAGAGGAAAAATAATGTAACAGTGCCACATGAATGGCAATGCCTTCTTGATCTAAAACATATGCAATTTTCTAACACTACTAATTCCTCATGGAGTCTGGATGTGTTCAAAGTTGGTCTGCCCTGGGTGCTGCTAGTTCTAAGGTAAATCCTGTTGAGGAATGGTGTTGACTGTTCCATTTTCACAGACTCTTAACTAGCAGACTAACCAAATACTGGCATGTTTCACTTTTCATGACCTGAAAGTTGACTTAAACTATAGGACATAATTGTCTCTTCAAAGAATTGCTTGCCTTGAGAGTTGGAAACTTGAGAGAATCTTTTACAGTGACTTTGATGTGAACAGCAGAAGAAGCATTACAAGAACACAGAAGTCAGATGGGCTCCAGAGTTAAACTTTAAGCCTTCAATCAGAACTTGCTCCATCCTTGGTATTAAAAATATAAATACAGTTAACTTAAATTATTAAATTGGTGCTTAGAATTAGTAAGTTGATACATTTTTCTTCTGAATTTTTAGAGGTAATTCTTAAAAATCATTAAACTGCAATCTCTACTTTCTGTTTTTTCCCCTGGCTCCTTTAGCAGTTGTGATATAAGCATACAGTAATTTAGATGATGATGTGATTTTTTTTTTGTTTTCCCTAGACTTGCTGATCTATTGTTTTTGTGATTTTATTTCCACCCCACCCCTCCCCAGGTTGCTGTAAGCCATGCAGCTCTCATGTGGCTATACCTGGCCAGTTACGGGATATCTTGGCATTTGTTATGCATTTGGAAAGTACTTTTTTTTACAAAGTTTGTCAGATAGCTACATTTTTTTCTTAAATGCATACATTTCCTACTTTAGAAAAGATAGATTTACTGGCAGATATCCATTTCCTATGTACTTGTTTATATTTTGATTACATAGAATTTTCCTTTTTTAACTTGCTGCATTGTGCTGGTATTTTAGTTCTTAGTTAGAATATCATGTTTAGAAACTTTGGATGAGTTCATAAGTCTTAATTGTGCAAACGTTTACGTGATTGTGCCATTCCAAAGTGCATCAAAACTGTCATTCCCTTTCTAGTATCTTCTCAGGAGAAATGCTACAGATCAGGTATTTAGTCATCATTTGGAANTATATAGAAAAAAAATATCCTCTTGTTTACAACAGTTCCAGAGAACCTCAAAGTAGTTCCCTTCAGATGGAGGGAGATATGGATTCCAAGCAACCCATCTGTTTAAACTGTGCTCTGTACATAGAGTTTTACTGGAGAGCTCTAGTATGCCTGACTTGCAAATCTGCCAAATAGCAGCAATGGAAGGTAAAGTTCATCAGCTCATCAAAGTTCTTGGTTACAAATGAGGAATATGCTGTAGGTTTGGAAAATAATCTTAGTAAAGGAGAAGGGATAGTAGAGCTAACAAGGCACAGAAGAGCTCTCTGTCGTTTTTATGAACTCCACATAAGCAACACATTTCTCTTTGGAACATCCGTCACCTGGGGTTGCCATGTAAGTGAGAGTTAGAGTTGTGATATTCTTGTGTAGTTCAGAAGACTCTACTAATATGCAAAAAGCCTTACAGCTTTCAATTGCTGGCAACTACTGTTTAACAAATAATTAAATCTGTGATAATGGATGGAAATGGGATTATGTAACTGTAGATGTTTTAGAAAAATAATTGTGAATGAATTATGATTAAGAGTGTTTCATGTGAAGATGTTTGAGCCATTTCTATCTATCATGCATTCCTGTCTTGAGGCAGAAAACTTTGAAGATTAAAAAAAATAAAATAATCAAAATAAAATATTGCAGTGTCTTTCTCCATATCTGTTCTGGTTCCTTCTGTACATAAAATGGATGCTGTCATCACAGTTGCAGTGTCTGGGTCTGTGATTTTGAAAGAACTTTCTCAACATGTGCTTTTTTGATAACCTCTCAGGCTGTCTAAAAATAAATTAACTCAGCATCATGTATACTGTTGTCAAATCTGAATATTGCTCTTGTTTATGTCTCATGAGTTCTGTGACATTTCCCTTTTTCATGAACAGCTGGCATTATCCTTCTGTAGGTAATTCATGAGTGGTAGAGTGTTACAGACAGATTTTTGTCCTGCTGCAAAGAGCAGTCTTCCTTCCAGGGTTTTGCCCAGAAGCTTTCTTCTGGAAGTCAGGAGAGAAGTACAAACTTACTTTGGCTATAATGTATTAAATACCCCAATGTTTCCCCATTCCTCATAGTCTCTGTCCAGCTGCAGGTGCAGAAGGTCACAATATGCTGAACATAGTCCTTGTGCGAGATTCCATCTTTTCAAAGGCTTTGAATAATTCCATTTCTTGCATCTGTTTTCTGCCCTTTACAAAAGGGGAGGGTGAGTACAGAAGGAAGAAACCTGCAAGATAAACAAATACCTCATGTTTATCCTCACTTAAAGGAAAAGCAAACAAACACCACCATTGCCACCCTGAGTGGGACTGGAAACCTTGACTCTTCCACCAAATTGTCAGGAGAATGCTGACACCAGGAGAATGTTCTGCCATGAACAACAAGCCAATGTCCCAAGGTCATGCTGTGCTGTTCCCAGCACATCTGCAGCTGTGGAATGCTGTGCTTTTCTACTCTCTGCTCCCTTTTTCTCCAGCTCAAGGCTTTTGCTGCCTCCTCTCCTGGGATTCTCAGTAGAGCAGGAGTCTTCCTGAAGAGCAGGTAAGCTGGTCTTCGAGTCCTCCTTAGTGATGCAGGTGGGACAGGGCTTGCAAGTGCCCACTCTGCTCACCTGGGACAGCAGCAGCTGCTGTCACTTCAGAGCTGCAGTGATGGTGTTTGTGCTGTGGAGATGAAGGTCAGGGTGGAAGCACCCCTGAAGCATAAAACTGTAACTGCAGGATGGAAAACTTAATGTCCATAATAAAATGTTTGTATGGTTTCATAGTAAACCACTGGAAAGTTAAGGAGTGCCATGCTTATGGATTTCTGCATCCATATGGGTGAATCAGATAAAGTGATACTGGGTTTTGTGAATATAACCACATATCCATATGGGGTTTTATTTTCTCCATGGAAGCTTCAGGATAGGTGAGGAACAGGCTGGGTAGTGGTTAATGATTTTCTTTGGTTTGATCTGGCTGGAATTTTCATATATATATATATATATATATTATTTGTTATATAAATAACAAGTACTCATTTTTGCATATGATGCATCTCAGGGTCTAACTGCTTACTTTTTTAGTCATCCCTAGAAAGCAATAGTTCTGATTTTGTCTATGAAAATGAACAAAAATTTTATTTGGATTGTTATATTGATTAGTCTGCACTGAGCAACATGCTTTATTTTCTACTTTGTGCTTCACTGCATAAGATGTGAATATTTCCTTCAATTCAGTGCAGTATTTCAGTTTAATAAGGAAGAAGTAAGTAGAATGTCCTTGTGAAATTTGGGCTTGGCCAAACCAACAGACCAAAAAATTCTCATTTCCACAGCCTCATGCTAATAAAATGTGGGCTCCTGGCAGTGGAAGGGTTACTGTTACATGAGGTGGATTTACTTGAGTGATATTTGTGCTGCATGTTTGCTTTCCTCCTGAACAAGTCCAAGCCCATTGCCTAATCTTTATTTCTGACAGATGTTTTATGTACTAATACTTTAATCAACTGAGAATGAAAAACTGCTTACAGTAGGATTATACCCTTTAGAACCCTGGCCAGTGTACACATTTTAATGTAATTAACACGCATGGGGTGGCTTTGTGTGCACATACATGTATGCAAGCATCAAATGGATAATGGATATGGGTGCTCTAGGCTTTTTTTTTTTTTTTTTTCTGGCTTGAAAGGGAAATGTGTGTGACTTCACAGTTAATTAAGAAGGTTTAGGAACACTTCTCAACAGAATGGTAAGGCAAGAGGATTGGGAGAGGAGGGGCAGTGGTGGAAGGTGGAACTGGTTTTACCAGAGCTGTTTCCTATGCTGGTTCCCCACCACGCACCCCAAATTTCCCTCTTCTAGTTTTTGTCTGTGTGCTAATGGCAAAAACTTTTCAGTTCTGTTGGATGTACTGGCTGGTTAAAAGGTGAGTTTGAGAAAGGAAGTTTATGGAGATTTTTGCTGGGTTTTACTTCTAACAAATGGTTCTAGAAAGCAGCTTTCTCCAAAAAGTTCTTCTAGGGTTTTACTTCTAACAAATGATTCTAGAAAACAGCTTGCTTCCAAAAAGTTCTTCTAGGGAACCAAAATCAACAAACAGCCTCCATCTTTAATGGATGTCCTTGTGATTTTTACAGCCCAGTATCCTTTTCAGAAGGGGGCCTCTGGACACTTCCCAGCTCTCACCAACCAAGTGATCTCCAGCAGGGCTGTCCCTTGTCAGCAGCCTCTGCTGTGTAGCTCTGTGTGGGTCACATTATTTTTGGTCTCAGGTAACCACCACACTTGTTGGTTCCTTGTCAAAAACCCAACTTTCTCTAAGTTCCTGTAGGCTGTCTGAATAACAGCCAGTTACCTTGTCCCAGCTTTATCTTTTGATAAGTGCCTTTAGGTTCCTAACTCTAGATCATGCTTTTGTCTGGTGAGCCCAGTGCTCCAGAGAGCTCCTGGTCTGTTCCCTCTGTGGATGTTCCAGCAGTGCCATGTTTCTGTTGGGCATTGCTTGTGTTTACCGGTTGACCTTGCTCTGAATCCTCTGTCACACAACACAAGGCTCCTCACCCTGCCTACATCACTGCCCTCCCAGGCTGCAAGCAGGAGGAGACATTTGCTGTTGGTGCTGCTTCGGAGTTCTCTTAGCTTCCTTTAAATGCACTCCTGTCAATCCACTTAGCATCTGTGTCTGTGTGTGTGTCCCCTTTTTATCCCCCTCCACAGCTCTATCAGAGTTCAGTCCCTGCCCTGGCAATAATTTTTTTTCCTTTTTAAGTCTATTCACACCCTGCTGTGCACCTATAGCTTCATACAGGAAAATCACAGAAGAGGAAAGTCATAGGCTGTGTGCATCAGACAATGGATACAGCTTCAAATGCTGTTTGGATGTAAGTATAAAAATCCCTGGAATTCTGTACTCTGACAATGAGTGTCTGTTGCTGGGGGGACACTGACAATGGAACTAGGAACTTCAAAAACTATGTATTTCCTGAGTAAAAGGAACTTGGAGCAAACCTTGGTGTTGTTGCTACATCAGGGAGGCCTGGGGGTTCACCTCACAGCTCAGGAAAACAAGGCAAAAACCCCCGGAAACAGACAAAATTATAACCAAAGCTTTTGACTTTAGCAGAGCAGGCAAAAAGTTTTCCATCTGACAGCAAACAGAGCTGTGATGTGTGTGCGCAGAGCTGCCCACTCCCTGTGTGCCAAAGCTGCTCTTGCTACATTGTCCTCTGCTCCAGAGTGGGTATGAGCAGCACCCCTGTATGGGTGGGCACTCTCTTTTCTCTGCTGCTACTCTGGGGCAGAGTTTCTGTGGAAAACCTTGTTTTCAGCATTGTGTTGATTGGAATTTTTACTCTAAGAGCCAGACAACACAGAATTGAGAGCAGAGGGAGAGGCAACGTCCAGACACAGGTGTCCTCCAGTGCTAATGCTAAACAGAGGTTTTTCGTGACTGTTTAATGTGAAATGGCTGTTGTATAGACAGGGCTTCTGAAAGGATCCCATTTACCCCAAGTCTGGCAAAGGGAAAATGAAATGTCAATTGAGCGTGCAAAGCCGGGTTTCTTATGTCAAAAGTTGTAATGCATTTTTAGATTGATTCACAAATCAGGAGATCTGCAGTTCGATGGGTTTTCTGCCAGCTGGGAAGGAAACAGATGTGGAGCATTTTAAACTTTCAAAAAAACATACCTATGAGGGATTTTTCAAGACAGATGTCCATTCCACCCTTTGCCAGGACCATATGGATATGCTTACATTATATTTTGTGGGGGTGTTCATAGAAATTCTGCTTATGTTGGAGTATTTTGTATTAGACTCAATAATTCTGTAGGGGAAAAGACAAAACCAGAAGCACACAAACTGCTTGAATAGCCTTCTTCCAAATTGCTCTCTCAGTGGCCTTCCTAGCGTTGTACCTCTGAAACACCTTTTTCTGAGCAGACCTCTTGCTCTGATAGATTTTCTTTCAATTATACATAACATTTCAGAATGTTTTTTCTCTCTTAAGAATAGGGCAACCTTCCAGGTTATTTCCAGCAGTTAAATCAGAGTCATTCTCCCTATCAGCAAAGAGGGGAACAGTTTCAGCTTGCCTAGGACTTGTGTCTTCAGAAGCTTTTGACTAAGGCTTCAGCTCTCCAGGTGATGTTTGCCTGTGCTGATGCTGCACTTGGGGGCTCCAAGGGCTGGCTGTGTCCATGGGCTGCTGTGTATCCTTATGGAGGCTCCAAGGGCTGGCTGTGTCCATGGGCTGCTGTGTATCCTTATGGAGGCTCCAAGGGCTGGCTGTGTCTCCATGGGCTGTTGTGTATCCTTATGGAGGCTCCAAGGGCTGTTGTGTATCCTGATGGAGGCTCCAAGGCTGTGTCCATGGGCTCCTCTGTACCCCTTTGGGAGTGGCAGGAGGTGGCTGTGCCGACTCTTCCACCCACCACTCCATGGAATGCTGACAAGGTCATGTGTCTTGGTGAGCCTTGCCATCATCATTGCCAATCCAGGTGGTGCTCCTGCAGCAGTTTCACTTCCTTTGATGGCTTTCTCCTGGAGTATTTGCAGTTTAGNATATATATGTAAAAATTAATATAATTGCAGTTCTTGCCCCCTGACCTGTAGTGCTGCACAGGAACTTGCAGCTTTTTGTTGACATTCCTTTGGAAAAAGAGCCTCCCCTCCTTATCATGAATATGGAAATTTCACACCAGGCAAATTCTAATCTAGCATTAAAATACAGTCACAGGCACAAACCTAAGTTTAAAGTGGAAAGGTGACTCTGAGTGTTGATTATGGGAAGGAAATAGAATGATACAAAGGAAGACGGGAATGCATCACTGGTTTTCTGAATCATAACACACCAGTGGTTTCCAAACACTGGCATAGGGAGTGGGGTTGGTTCAAGTGAATATATCCTAGGAGATAATTTTACGTTTCTTTAAAAAACATAATAATTCAAAAACTGAAAGGAGGGAGAAAGCTGTAAAAGGG
>WBNQ01056586.1:0-19111 GCA_013401375.1 Spizella passerina | reverse complement strand
TGTGTATCCTTATGGAGGCTCCAAGGGCTGTTGTGTATCCTGATGGAGGCTCCAAGGCTGTGTCCATGGGCTCCTCTGTACCCCTTTGGGAGTGGCAGGAGGTGGCTGTGCCGACTCTTCCACCCACCACTCCATGGAATGCTGACAAGGTCATGTGTCTTGGTGAGCCTTGCCATCATCATTGCCAATCCAGGTGGTGCTCCTGCAGCAGTTTCACTTCCTTTGATGGCTTTCTCCTGGAGTATTTGCAGTTTAGCCACAGCATGCAGGTTTTGCAATCCATAAATTTCTCAGAGAGGGAAAGGAGAGGATTTAGTTTGCAGCCTTCTCATTTACTGCTTTGATTTTATTTTTTTTCCTTCATTCTTCCACAGATTTAAATCTGTTTGACTGGAAATGAGTGAAGGAACACTTTGACACAAAAACTGACGCAGGTTTGACTGGAAAGTTTATTCTTAAGTTCCTCCCATCACTTTGGAGCCTGACCAACATCAGAGATTTTAATGTCACAGATAGCGTGATAGAAATTCTGGCTTAGCTGTGCTGTAAGGAAAGATCAAGGGGAACTATGGCCTGTGTCCCATTTTTGGGTCCTGAATTATTGCCAATTATAATATCTCCTGCTGCAAGCACTGTCTCCCCAGAATCAGCCTGTGGGAACTGATCATAACTCTGCAGCAATGAGCAGAAGGAGGGTTTGTGCACAGGGGGAAGGGCTGCAGATGGGGAGAGCTGCCATAAATGGCTTAGCTGACAGTCCAGCTTTTTGCTGAATTGAAAACTTGTCTCCCTGGAAATCATGGGAATCGGCTTATGAGTTTCAGCCTGGATGCATCTGCATGGGGCTGTGTGTGCAAAGAGCTTGGCCTGGGGGTGCTGTCTCTGTGCACATGGTCCTGCTGCACATCTGATGTGCCACGTTGCTGTAAAATATGGAAAATTGAATGGAATGTCCGTGGAACAGAGGGAATGAATATCATGTGTGCAGAGTAATAAGCAAGGTTTTGATCAGCCCAACATGCGACCCTTTTGTCACCCTTCTCCTGATTTGTTTGTTTTGCCTTTTTCCTTCACATTTTCAAAGGCCCTTCAGGAGATTTGTTCCAAATAGTTCTCAAGGAGTTTCTGCTCAGTGATTTTCAGGGCAGAGCCCCATTTATCAGCAGTAAAGCACACCATTGTTCTGTCCTGTGATCCAGAATCAGTCAGCTACAGGTGATGGAGCAGGAGATGAAGCATTGCAGGAGTGAGGCTCCACAGTTACTGGACGTGGTTGTGAGAAAATGCTCATCAAAATAGTGGTGCCAACTAAAAGCCCAGTGCAGTACAGGCACACCCTTTCTGCTGCAGGTATTTAGGTGAGATGATTGAACTTGTTCTCCTTAAGTACTTCCTTTGGCTGAGTAATACTGATGCTTGCTTCTCTTTGATCCACGTGCACCAACCATTGCCCGTGTGTGTGTGTATATACATATACATATATATATGTAAAAATTAATATAATTGCAGTTCTTGCCCCCTGACCTGTAGTGCTGCACAGGAACTTGCAGCTTTTTGTTGACATTCCTTTGGAAAAAGAGCCTCCCCTCCTTATCATGAATATGGAAATTTCACACCAGGCAAATTCTAATCTAGCATTAAAATACAGTCACAGGCACAAACCTAAGTTTAAAGTGGAAAGGTGACTCTGAGTGTTGATTATGGGAAGGAAATAGAATGATACAAAGGAAGAAGGGAATGCATCACTGGTTTTCTGAATCATAACACACCAGTGGTTTCCAAACACTGGCATAGGGAGTGGGGTTGGTTCAAGTGAATATATCCTAGGAGATAATTTTACGTTTCTTTAAAAAACATAATAATTCAAAAACTGAAAGGAGGGAGAAAGCTGTAAAAGGGGAGAGATTTGCATGGATGGGCCATCCTACTCCCCTTGGCAAAGGAGTGTGCTCAGCAGTACAGTGCATTGCAGACTAGATGGTGGGTTTGTGATTCTCATTCTCTAAACTACAAGAATCTGACCTTTCAAAAGGGTTTCTTCTAGAAGAGAAGAGGCAATAGGAAGAATGCAGGGCAATGTTTTGTTAAAACCTGTTACAAGGCAGACTTTCTTAAAGGATTTTCCTTATATCTATCCAGGAATATAGTATATTTAAAAAAGCTTGTGGGGTCAGTCTGTTCCTCAGAAAGTACACCCTCACCCTTCCTTGCACCCTGTGGGAGGCTTGGATTTCATTATTTTCCCTTTCTATCCAAGGTTTCAAATATCTCCCCCTCCCTCATGTATTCTGTGGCTCTGCAATAGCACTTTCCTTAACATACAGAAACTAAGAGTGGTTAATTTGACCACTGCCCTTAAAGGAAACACATATTCAGGCTTTTCAACTTGTGCATCCAGTGTTCCCCTGAACACCCCATCTGTGATTCAGGCTACGCAGGTTGCCTTCACCCATGAGATCCTGGACATTCTGTGTGTGGCCAGTCCTGGTTTTCCAGCTGTGCTCCGGTGTCCCTCATTCATCTCTGACCACCAGCTTGGTACAATTGGAGCTGGGCTGATGGCTGTCTGTGCTGCTGTCTTACCACAAGGTGAAAATCTCCCTGGGTGGAAAGATGCTCACACCTCCCAGCTTAGACCTGGGAATTACCTGTACCCACTGATAACAGGAGGAAATGCAATAAGACAATTTTGTACCTCTTGTTGGAGATAATGGATAGCTTGGAAAATGTTACAGCTTTGCAGAAATTTATACAAAGACATTTCAGAAATGTTTTAAATCAGAGTTTCCCCATTCTTGGTGAAATACTTGGATTCATTTACACTGCCTTTGTCACACCTGTGATTGCCTAAGTTGGCTCTGTAGGCTTGTACTAACACTGAAACCAAGCAGTACTGCACAGCTACATTTTAACTTGGGAAACATTTTCCAAAAATGCATTGTGTTCGGCATGTAATTTTGTATTTTTTATTTCTCATTCACTTGCAGAACATCTGGTATTTTAACTTGCTGCAGGTAGAAACTGATTATATAATCTCTGCCAAAACTTTGACTCCATGGTGAATGGTATCAGTTATCAGTATCTCTACTTTGGGCAGTGGCCAAAAAGGTGTTTCTTTCTCTTTTTCACCAGAGTAAACAGTGACTGTGTGAAAATAGGATTTTGCCTTTCAAGAACATTTAGAAATGGGGTTTTGGCAATGCTGTTTTTTGGTGGTCGTGGTGGTGGCTTGGATTTTCATTATTGGATTTTTTCTAAATTAGCAAGCTGTGTTTTGATGTAACTGGTCTCTTAGGTTTGAGCTGCTCATTTTCTGGGAAGGTATCCTGCTAGTAATGGCAGTGTCGTGTTGCCACACTGGCTTCTGATCAAGCACCTCTCTCCAGCTCAATCTCTGCATTGCAACAAGCTTTGCCAAGAAACTGCAAAGGACAAGAGAAATTTCAAAAAATACTTTTAGCAATGTGTTAAATGCTAGACCCATGGTATCATTTAGGTTGGAGATCTCTAAGATCATTGAGTCCAACCATTAACCCAGCACTGCAAGTCCACCACTAAACCATGTCTCTGAGCGTCTTTTACATACCTCTAGGGATGGTGACTCCACCACCTCTCTGGGCAGCTTGTTCCAATGCCTGGCAGCTCTTACAGTGAAGGAATTTTTCCTCATATCCAATCTTAACCTTCCTTGGCACAACTCAAGGCCTTCTCCTCTTGTCCTGTCACTGGTTGCCTGGGAGAAGAGTCCAAACCTCACCTCACTGCAACCTCCTTTGAGGCAATAGAGAGAGGTTATAGAGAGTGATAACAGAGAGTGATAAGGTCCTCACTGAGCTTTCTCTTCTCCAGACCAAACTGTTCCAATTGCAGTTCCTTGCAGGCCATGCAAACCCACTGCACTGGTGAGATGCAGGTGTGGGATCCCCAGGTTGTTCTTCTCACTGCCAAATTTGTTCTGTGCGTGCACTGTCAGCCCTGCCACAGTGAGCAGCTGCTCCCAGCCACCACCAGGGAGGCTGAGCTCTGCCTTGGAACCTGAATTCAGCTGCTCAGGCTGATCCTCCACCTTGTGGGACGAGATGTTTGTGTCGCTTTGGGATTTTCCTTTATGTAATATGCTTCTGCTCAACAAGTTGCCTCCATTCAGCTGTTCCACTGAAGGAGGAAGGCTGCACTTTACAAATTCAGTGAGATGTGCACATATCTGTGGCTGTCCAACCAGGCAAGTGCTGCTGGCTGTGCAGGGGTGTCCCAGGAGGGAAGACCATGCTGGTGCCAGGCTGCAGGGCACAGGAGAGGTGCGTATGGGCTCTCTTGGCTGACATCCCCTTTCCTATCAAATGCAAAATCCAGACACAGACCTTCCACTGGCCTCCTTGCCAGGGCAAGCTGTAGATACCTGCTGAACAAAGATTTTTATTCTTAATGCACTGCACCTATAAAATTTTTAGCTAAGGGTAAAGGAGGGAGGTTTGTATCCGTTCCTTTGCTGAACTCTTCTGATGGGCAGAAAAGCCATTTTAACAGACAGCTCTCACTCTGCTTCTCCTCAACTGGGAAAGGCAGACTTGTTAGAGAATTGACTGGTTTATTTTCTGTAGGGACCGTGGCTATGTGAGGTAGTAATGACTGAGTACTAATAAGCTTCTTCTCAGAGAGAACAGCCCTGAAAAACTGCAATTTTAAGGAAAAAAGTTTATGAAGGGGTCTGTCTGCATGGGCATGTGAAATCAGGCCTGCCATCCTAAAACTGCTGTTAGGATGAGTAGGGAGTCCTGCAGGGAGCAGAGCCAGGACCAGCCTAGCCCTGTTTGGCAGCTGCCATCTGGGCTGGCAGGGCTTTCCCTTGCCCTGCCCTCGGAGGTGATCCTCCTGTGACAATGGGTTTTAGTGAGAGCCACGTGGCTCACCCTGAGCTCTGCCACACTCCAGTCTGTGTTGAAACATTTAGACACCAGGGATATGACTCAGATGCCTGTGCTAGATAAGCAAAAATAAAATAAGAAGCAAAAGGAAACCCTCCAGAAGGAGGAGAGGGCCTGCACGCAAGTTTAATTGGACAAAAATCAGGCATTTTAAAGTCTTGCTGAGAAAAACAAGCCTAAACCTTCAGCTAAAATGCTCTACAGCCATTTCCTCAGCCATTTGGACAGCCATTCCCTCCCCTCCAGCTGATATAACAAATGGAACCAGTTTCCACCCCCATCCCTCTTTTATCTATTTCCTTTCAGTAAAGTCTGAAGAAAGTATTTCCGCTCCCTCACCCTCCTTCAACCAGGAGGCTGCCTGATATCCCCTTGATCCATGAGAAGTGGGATGAAAACTGAAATGGAATGGTTTGTTCCATTACAGATGTGCACAGCTCCTTCACCCCCAAGGCTGCCAGAAGGTGACAGCTCTGTGTGTGCCTGCAGCTGCCTCAAAAAAAAGGTCTGAAATACATATATGTGGTGGGAGAGGGGTTTAAGCACACATTTGTGAAAATATGAGAGCTTAAGAAGAATTGGGTCACATCTGACTGCTACCATCTGGCCCACTTCACTCCAAGATTACCCAGGAATGTATTTCACATGTGCCTTTGGAACAAGATTGGGAGCTGCCAAAAAGAAAATATTTTACAGCTGAGCATTGCGTTTCGCTGGGAGCAGCTCGAATGCAATATCCCAAGGAGGAGGATTCCATCGGCAGGCAGGGAATTTGGGCCCAGTCCCTTTGTTTTGTCTGGGCAGTTTTGTAATATGGGACTCCTTGATGTTTGCTGGATTGGTTTTAAAGGTCCTTGGTTAGAACAGAAGCTTCGTAATGGAGAGTGATTTCTTAAACCAGAGCTCTGGGCAGGCAGCTGAGCTTGTGTTAAACCTGAGTCACAGCTCAAACAAGGAGTCTGGCCTTGTGAAATGGCACCTCAGGAGAGCCCATGGAAGTGCTGTGCTGGGGGGAGGCAGCTTGGATGGAGCCTGGACACGCCAGAGTGCTGCTCCCCATGGGCAGCTTCCCTCAGTGGGGAAAAAGGCTTCTCCCATGTGTGTCTCCCTGTGTGCAGCATGGGGGCATCTCACTTCTGTACAGCAAGTATGTGTCACCATGATATTCTCTGAAAAATCCCTTTGCTAGGATTTTTCTCTTGAGAAGCTGAGAAGCTTCAGAGGAAAAGAAAAACAATAATTATCTCTTGCTGTGGAATGAAACAGGTGCATTTTTGATTGATTTATGTTGGTTGTTTTTAATTAATGGCTAATCACAGTTAGCTGGCTCAGACTCTCTGAGAGTCACAAGCTTTTGTTATCATTCTTTTCTGTTCTTTGCTAGCTTTTTGAGGAAATTTTTTCTTCTATTTTTAGTATAGTTTTAGTATATAATTTTCTTCTAATATAATATATATAATAAAATAATAAATCTTCTGAAACACGGAGTCAAGATTCTCATCTCTTCCCTCATCCTAAGACCCCTGCAAACACCACCACATTTGGTGACCCCGAGTGAAGAAAAATTCCACAGGTGTGCTGCCTTGCCAGACTATATTTATAGGTAAATGTTATCTGTTGTGTTTTGAAACATATAAAAATATGTTTTGTGGTGATCTTTGCACACTTGAGAAGATGCACACATTTCTCTGTGGCACACCAGGACGTGGGACGGAATCTTACATGGTGAAAGAGCTCGTGGCACCTGTTGCACTTGGGCTGATGTGGGTTCATTCCCAGAAAAACAGTGAATGTGGGAAGAGCAGCACTTCTATTTGCCTCTGTCTGGGCACCCTGTAAGAGGAAAGGGAGCTTTTTGAGTATTGCTCTAACGAGGATGGAGTTAATCCTCTCTCTGCCTCAAGCAAGGTTTGCGGGACCAGAGAGCTGAACCAGCTGTGGAGGTTTCATTTCTTCCAGCCTGCTGGAGATTATGGACTGCTGAGGTTAGTGACAGATACAGGCTGGGATAATCCTGAAAAGCTGGGGGAATGCATCCTTGCCTTTTATATATATATATATATATATATATATATATATATATATATGTGTGTGTGTGTGTGTGTGTGTATGTATATATATATGTATATATATATGTATATATATGTATATATAAATTAGAATCAGCCACAGTCCATTTTTTGTCTTAATTATTGTTTTAGGTTTTGAGTGAGGGGACTTGTGGTGTTTGTGAGGGTCCCCAGGATGAGGTGAGAGATGAGGAATGTTCTCAGAAGGCTGATACATTATTTTATGATATTATATGATATTAAAAGAATGCTATACTAAAACAATACTAAAGAAAGAGAAAGGATTCGGACAGAAGGCTTAACAAGAATGATAACGAAAAACTCGTGACTGACTCCTCAGAGTCTGACACAGCTGATGGTGATTGGTCATTAAGTAAAAACAATTCACAGGAAACCAATCAAACATGCACCTGTTGATAAACAATCTCCAGACCACATTCCAAAGCAGCGAACACAGGAGAAGCAATGAGATAATTATTGTTTTCATTCTTTTCTGAGGCTTCTCAGCTTCCCAGGAGAAGAAATCTTGGTGAAGGAATTTTTCATAAATCACAACAGTGGCAAGGACTTCTGACTTTTAAGATGTAAAGGTAGGGCACTCCCATCTATCCATGGGGTAGGGGCTCTGTCACACAGACTGCAGTATGAAAGGGTGTGCAAGTGCACAACAGTTTGGCTGGCTGGAGCCTCCTGTCCTGAGCTTCATGTGGTGGGAAAGGCTGCAATGGGACCAGCTTCAGGCATCAAAAGTGTGATTATGAGCAAGTCTTCCCAAGGCCACTGGCCTCAGGGCATCCCCACACCCTGCCAGTGTTCTGCTGGGCTTGCACCAAATTTTTGCACAGGTTAAAAATGGACATTGCCTCAGTGCAGTGGCACTTCTCTCCTCTTTTGAGGCTTTTGGGTCAGAGCAGGTGGCTTCTGGTTGTCACACAAGGAAAATAGTTCCCTTTGTACCTACAGTAGTTGTACAGCAGACAAAGGGTTCAAATTTCTGACACTGTTGTGTTTCATTCCTCTCAAACTCAACTGCTTTTAACAAAAAAACCAACCAAACCCCTCATGAAATTGTGTTCTGCAAGGGTGTATTTTTCATATTTAGAAGTATTTACTAAGCAACCATGAAGTCTTGTTTGTCCTGCAAAAGAGAAAGATTTGATAACTTTTATGCCACGGTTCATACTTGTAAATTACGATGGGCTCCAAAGGCCAACGGTGACAGTGAGTTTTGTGACTTTGCTGGAGTCAGAAAGCACTGAACAGGATGAGAGAACAGCTGGAATGGTAATTCAGAATAATTCATTATTTCTTGCTCCATTCTGCCCATTTCTATTAGCCTAAATATAGGCCGTGGTTTTGGTAACAAATGTCAGTTAATCTCAAATTTTTCTCAAACACACCCAAGGAAGAAGACAGAACTGAGCAGCAAATAGACTTTACCTCAGACTGTGTTTTCCTGGGAATATCTGTGCTCCACCCCAAGTCTGTCTGAGCCAGTTGTTCATTACCACATGCAGCACTCGCCAGAGAAGGGACTGACATTTCTGTACTCTGGCTATCGTTTTCTGGGAAATCTCATTTTACAAAACACCTGTTGTTGGGTGTGTTAGGAAATTTAAAATAAAAAAAAAGCCCACATAATTTTTGCTTTGTTGGTCTCAGAGAAGAAAATCTACAGCATGGGAACATCATCCTAGCCAGGGAAATGCTTTCTCTAGCTTAACAGTAGGAAATGCTTAATCTCTGTTGGAGCTATCAGGGAATTTCTTCCTGCTCCCACACTCTGCCAGCCTAATACATCCCTTTGGAGCACCAGTAAATGCATTTAAGAAGTGAAAACCTTTGTCTCCCTCATCTCTGCTCATGTCCTTTACCATTTTGAGAGCCCACAGGCAGAGTTTTCACCTCATGTCTCCTCAGGGAGTTGTGGGACATAGAAATATTTTGGTTGGTGTTTGCTGTGGTCAGTAAATGCCTTTCATCTGTAATACATAAAGTATTCCTGGCTTGTGTGATGTGCTCCCTTCAGCCAGAGGGTTTAGGTTGTCTCTTGATGGGACAAAAAGTCGATCAATGGAGGGCACATGTGACTGAGAAAATGCATTCACCTACAACTGCAGAGAGCTGCTAGTGGCAGAGCCTTGTCAACTTTGCAAAGAGCATAATTAGTACAGACTCTTTTATTATTCATTATGATCTAATAGAGGGTTTCTTACACTGCCAGTACAACTGAAGAATTAATTTCTAGTCAATATTTTCTTATAGATAGGAGCAGGCCTTTTGAAATCAAACCTGCTTAGCACTAGGTGGCACTCTGCTATAATCTAAATTAGTTTGCTTTAGTTTTGGAGTTTGGTAAACATTTTAGCAATCACAACAACCAAAAGAGATTAAATTCACCAGCAAGTTGCCAGGATAGGCACCCAGGTTGGGAAAGGAGGGGAAATTTAACTAGATTGCAAAGCCTCTCTAATGTCCACAGCATGAGAGGGCAGGGTGGAAATGAGATCCATGCCTTTCTCCTAATAGTGCCAGTCACTGTCCTTGCTATTGAGAAACCAGTGCGGTGTTTGGTGCCCTCTGAGGAAATGGTTTGGAGGTACATAATTCACAGCCTTGTCAGTAGAGAATGGAGTGGGGATTGTGGAACACCTCCTAAAGGAGCAGCTCTTCTGCCCCACTTGCTCTTGGTGCATTTTGTATCATGGAGGGCAGGAGAGTGAAAGCTGCACTCTTCATAGTTTTCATTGGTTTGCACTGGTAAAGTATTTTAAATTTATTTTAATGGACTAAGTTCATGGAGGGTGTGAAGATTTAATAGACAGGTGGTTTCTGGGTCAAATATTGCCTGAGTGGGTGTAGGACCAGCTCTTTATCCAAGGGGAGGATAGGGCTCTGGAGCTGGGTCATGATGGGGGCATGTTTGCAGAGTGCATCCCTAGGGGAGGAAATGGAATTGAGGGGTGTAGGGCTGGAACCCAGTTTCTAGCACTAAAGAATAACCCAGAAACCTTGGAGTTGCTCTGCAGTTCAGCCAAGCTGTATTCTGGATGAATATGCATATTTGTATGTGTGAGTATTGAATTTGTATATGGCATGAATTTGTATACATATGAATATTTATATGATGATTTCTCCTCATCCACAAGAAATTGATAGTCCTAGAAAAACTCAAGTTGTCAATGCTGTTAAGAAAAATCTATGATTTGGAAAATGACTGTCAGCCCCTGATATGTGGGTGCTGTTTCTGGGCTCTCTGAGGAAGGGTGACCCATGGCTTGGGACACAAACCCAGCCCTGGGATTGCTGCTCTGGCAATGGAAGTCTGACAATCCAGACTTCCTATGGGACCGTGAATGCAAAGGATGGATTCACTCAAAGGCTCATCTGCTGCAGCCTCCTTCACCGTCCAGCTGGCAGAGCCTCTGCAGCTGGTGCAGGATGAGAATTCAGCCTCTCTGCTGACCAAAGAGAGAGCTGCTGGTAGAGCTGAGGTGTGGGGGGATTCTGTGTGCTCAGCAGAGCTTGAAGCATGTCTGAGACTGCTGCAGGCCCCTGCCCCTTGGGAGCCAGGGGCTGAGGCTGTGCCAGCAGGGAGGCAGCTGAAGGCATTTTCTGGGAAAGCTGACCTGAACTCACTGCTATCCTAGAAAATGGGGCTGGCAGGGGAGGAGAAGGGCACAGGTTTTTCTGATCTAATTTAGGCATTAGACAGCTTTACCTGGTATCCTGGGGACCCTGGGCTCTCCTTCTTCCTTGGCATGTGGGGACTTGCTGTTTGCTAGGAGAGAGCTCCAGGGCACCTGCAGGGCTTCCACCTCCTGCAGGAGCTCAGGACAGCAGGAAAAGGGAGAGAGCCTGGCCCAACTCTGTGATTTGGGCATTTATTTGGGAGAGAGAAGTGGGCTTCAGGTGCCTCCAAATGCCAGGCTCTGTCAAAACACCAGATGTGTTTCATGTGAAATGTGTGTGCCTCTCTGTGTGTGTCTGCGTGCTTCTTGCTGGCAAACACTGACTTTTTAATGCTAGTCTGTGACCTTCATGGTTTGGGTTCTTTCCCCAGTATTAAAGGCTCCCTCTTGAAATACCTTTTCTTGTTCTCTGAGTAGACCAGTTGCTATCACCCCAAGTGACTGGTGCCATTTTCCTTGGCTATCTGGGCATATCATCTGTGTAACAGTTT
The DNA here is from genome assembly GCA_013401375.1 of Spizella passerina. Lineage (NCBI taxonomy): Eukaryota > Metazoa > Chordata > Aves > Passeriformes > Passerellidae > Spizella > Spizella passerina. The sequence continues at coordinate 7,934 of WBNQ01056586.1, read as the reverse complement.
TCTTCCATCAAAGAAAAACAATCCAGTAAACTGTCGATTTACTGATTGTGGTCTTTTCCCCTGAATTTTAGCCCAGTCCTTGTTTGGTCCTGTAAGGCAGCTCTGATATTGTGGAATGCCTTTATTGCTTGTTCCCCTTCAAATATTTGTAAATAATTAGCTTATGTTTTTGTTCCACAGCACATCTTTGGTTGCTTTAATGGCAAAAAGGGACAAATTTTGCAGTTTTCTTCTTTTCTAAGGGATAAGAAAGATCAAGACTTCTGTGTTTCTATCTGAAGGCATGTGTGCAAAGAAAGATAAAGCCAAATGAGAGCAAATGGCTATCCATACACACTTGTGTACAGGCTAAGGGTTTTTCTCTTGTCTTTTTGGGAGCTATTGCTTCCTTCCCTGTAAAGATTTCATGACAGAATTTTTCCATATAAATTCCAATCCTTCGGAGGTGCCTCATGATGAAACGTGCCCTATTGAACTGTTTCTGTGGAGGAATACAACTGCAGTTGGCGGTTTCAAATCAGTCCAACATGTGGTGGAGCACTGGTAAAACACACAGCCTGTCTTCCAGTGTATATTTCTGCTGGCAGAGACCCTAGATCTCCTTGGCCAAGCATTCAGTGCTGGGATAAAATCGAGATTCCCAGCAAATTCTCAATTAAGTGCAAGATGTTTCTTGAGCATGGAGCCAGAGATCAAACCGAAATAAGGCTCACTCTGAGAAATATTTTGAAAACTGTTTGAATAACCTAGTGTATACAAATATTTTAGGTCAACTATCATATTCTCTCAAGACTTGTAGGCGTTTCTGTATGGGTGCCAGCAGCACTGCATCTCTAAAGAATGGAACCAATGCTGAATTCTTACTTCCACTACTGTGTCAGTGAATCCACCCACGGCTTGATAATGTCAGTGCAATGTGATGGAAAGTTTTAATTATTGTTTGGCCCCCGTTTTGTTTTAGGGATATTTTTGCGTCAGCTTTGTGAGGAAAAGGAGAGGAGGGTAGTAACCAGAGATAGGAAAGTAATCCATCCAGCTCTTTGAAGGAAAACTCACCTTGTCTCAGTTTGCAAAGTCGTGCTGGGACCCAGCTTTGCAGTTTTTCACCTTTAAACCTTTGGCCTTAAATGAGAGGAGAAACAAGCCTAGACAATTTCTTCTCCTTCGCTTCTGAATCTGAACAGTGCACACCCACTCAGTGCCTTCCCAGAGCCACAGACACTTTGGATAATCTGTTGGTGGCAGCAGATCTGACTGGGTTTGTCTTGTACAAGAGATGAGCCCTACAGCCTGTCCCCTGGGCAGCTGCCAGCCTGGTTCCCTTCTGGGGCAGGCAGGGCTGGAGCTGGTTCCTCGCTCCATCTCAGAAACCACTGTGCAGGCTGCTGACCAGCTATGCTCAAGGATTTTGGCAGAATCCCATTCAACATTGGAAGGAATACTTTCAATAGTCTGCATTTCTCCTGGAGGCCTGCACTGGGGATGTAGTTGCCTCCCACGTGTGCACAATGATTGGAAAGTGGGATACGGCAGGGGTGTGCATTGTGGCATGGGGATGTCAGCAAGACAGTTTTAAAGTACTGCTGGAGGAATGACAGATGAAGTATGCAGACCTTTCAAGATCAGAGGCCAGATCCATATTTTTCATATATGAAAGCAGCAGTGACTTTGCTGAAGGCAGTGGTGTTGCTGTTCTCTAATGCATGTGAAGAGATTGTGCATTATTCATTATCTGAACCAAAGCACATCCGTGCTTTTATGTCACTTTGATAGTTGGTACATGGAGCTGTGAACCTCCTCAGGAGGCACTTGCCAGCTGCTGTTAGTTTTTATGCAGGAGAATTCATCTTATCCAGAATTCTTGCAGCAGCTGATGACAAATGCACTGCTGCTCTGCAGCCTGTGGTGCTGGAAAAGGGAGGAGGCTTCCAGACACCTCCAGTCAGGCTTCTGGGGGGGTTGAAAAGATACCTGGTCACCTTCAGAGTTATTTGCAGTTTGAAAGAGCTCTATGGGTTCCATGTACAAAGCCTCAGATGTTTGCAAATACTGTAATGGGGCTGTGTTGGCATGTGGGATGGATGAAAGGGTTGTCAGCCACAAGTATTCACAGCTTAAACATTATTCTCTTCTCTCTCTGCCTTCCTTCCCCAGTTAAACTACAGTGAGAAGAATTTATTTTTATATTAAATACTTTGGCTTTTTCTTATTCTTTAATTTTTTTCTGGCTCACAAAATGAAATTATGCTCTTGCATTGCACAATAAGGGCTCCTAGGGCTCAAAACTTTTTAAAAGACAAGCAAAGTGTAACCTAGGGATGAAAGAGAGCATATTTCCAAAAGCTGCTGATTCCTAAAGAGGCTTGAGGAAAATACCAAAAAAGACAACACCAATATTCAGAGGCTATTGATAGGACTTCAGGAAGAGATAAAAATTCTCCTTATTTTTATATTTTAAGAAAATTATTGTGTAGAAGCTAAAGCATGAGCAAAATGAGCAGAGAATCAATTATGTCAATTTGAGCAGAAAAAACAATTTCCTGAAATACAGTGGTAGAGCAAAAACACCTGGAAAACTGTGATCCTGTGCATCAGAATTTTGCTGAGCAGATTCTACCTGGTATGTAAGTAGTGCATCACTTCATGGTACCTCTTTTTCTCTGAAGGATTAGAGAAAGCATCAGTCTGCTTGAGTTAGGTGATGTGGATCCAATCATACTCTGCAAATGGGAACTTTTATAGCAACTTAATATTTTGTGGCACTTTAATATTTTTCCAACACCTCCATAAAGAATTAAGGAATGATACTCTGGTCGGTGCTGTGGATGGGACTTCTCTTTTTGATACACAATTCCTCTATCAGTTGCTGTGAGGAATGTGAGTTGTGGTTGTCTCAGCCAACCTGAGTGTTTTCAGACTGCTGACAAGCCTTTGTGTTGTCTGCGTTGGTTATAGGCTGATTGTTTTTTGGCAAAACAATGGTTGAGCATAAGGAGGTGAACTTGTGGGTAGGTGATTTCATCTTGAGGAAACTTGGTAGGGAATTCTGCGGCACTCCCATGCCTTTGACAGCACCTTGATGAGGACATGAGTTAGAAAGGATTTCCTGGGATGAAGTTGTACCCCTACAGAGGCTGACAGCCCCACCTCTCCCAGCAGCGATGGTGGGGCTGGCTGGGACAGCAGCAGATATGGAAAGGAGGTTTACTTTGGGAGAGGTGTATTTGTAGCTGGGAGATTGCACATGTAAAAGTCAAAAGAAGGTGAATTAGGAATAAAAAGATGTCTGTGAGCAGACAACAATAAGTAGAGTACATCTTTTCACCTTTCACCTGATTCCTTTTCAGATTGATTTGGATGAGCTAATTATTCCTCTGATGCTGCTGTCAACAAAAAATGCTCTGCATAGAGAGATCTGTGTGGCAAAACAGTGCTGGGGAGTCTGATGTCTGCAGCAAATGCTGAGGGGAAATTTATTTTTTAATAGCTCTAATCTGATCCTGTTGACTTGCTGCCCACTAGCACAATGTGTGCGCTCCTGGAGCACATCACCCTGTGGAATTTAACTCATTAGGAATTAATTGTGCCCTCAGGGTCAGGAGCACAATCCTGACAAAAATCTCTTGGTTGGTCTCACTCACTTCATTTTTGGTTTGCGTCCCAGAAATTTCTCCAGTGAGCACAGGGTCACTGCAGATCACACAATTCATCCTCTCTCCCTCTTTTGGGAGAACTGTGCCCCCTCATGTCTGTTCGTGAGTCAGTCTGTCCTGCAGGAGGCTTTGGGAAGCATGGCCAAACACCTCTGCTGTCTGCAGCTCGATTGTACAGAAGTGAGGGATTTCTCCAAGTAGGTTTCCATCCCAGGCAATCCAAAGCAGGACCTTCTGGGTCCTGGCTGCTCAGTTTTAAGTATCAAATCAGCACAAAGGGAATCAGAAGGGAAGCTTAGAACAGATCTGCTTGATGTTTGCTGCTGCTCAAGCATTTCTCTCAAAGCCTGGAGGCTGGAGGGGGAAGGCTCACCTGCTGGCAGCATGTTAGTCCCTACATTTTAATGCTGAAAACTCCCATGCAGGATCTAAAAAATCTGCTTTTTTCATATAATTAAAAAAACTGTGTGTTCACTTCATCACAGTGTGGTTCCTTGTGTTAGTAAGTCCTAAAACTGCCTTCCCTGTTTTCTGAATTTCCATTTTCAGCTTACATTTTTTCTATTCCTGTGGGAAGAGGCTCCCCACTTTTATTTCCATGCAGTGCTGCAACTGGGAATCCCATTAGCATTGTTCATATGACCTGCAGAATGTGAGTAAATGTTTCAGAGCTGTGTATCCCCTTGGCTGCTCTCCAGGGCCTGTAATTAACTCCACATATATTCCTCTATCTATCGTGGGCCTTCAGATCTGACCTAATAGAAACAGTGAAAGCTGGAATAGAAAGCAAAGCTTTATGGAAAAAATCAAGGTGCTTTGCTTGCTGATAAGACTTTAAGCGTTTGCTGTGCATGCTCTCCTTTGAACAAGATTTCAGTCCTAGGAAAGCACTGAAATATAAAGCAGCCCTTTGAAAGGATGATGTGACTTTCAGTGTGCAAGAGATGCTCAGAGATGCCTTTAATTTTTTAAGCATGATGTGAACACGTCACCTGTGAGTGGGTTGAATTAAGCTTTATGTGGGTAACAAAATCTTTTAATTTAATAAGTCATTTAACTTTCTTGTCATCCTGGCTAACTAGAACAGTTTTCAAAAGTAGCTGCTTTTTAAGTAATATACTTGTCTTTCTTCCTTTTGTTTTCTATCATATATGCTTCTGAAAAATATTAATTGACTCTGTATTTAATTATCTTGAAAATTACATCAAGTTTTTGACAGGACTGTAATAATTCTAGACCTGGTGAGGAAAAAATGGTAGCATTTATAAAAATAAGATACAGATATAACATGCATTCTTTGCTGGGATTTCATTTAATTCTCAGCCTATACTGAGGTTCAGGTCTTTGCTGTGTAAATCTCGAGTAATACCACTGGAACAAGGGCACCAGCAGAGCTGGAAGTTGAACTTGGCCTTTGTTTTTTTAAGTACAATATTAGAATTTCAGATCTTTAATCCACTTGGTTTTCTGTCAGCTCAGTGTATCTTCCATATCTAATTATGTATATTTACACCTGATTAGCATAACTGCTCAGAAACAAAGGTTCTCTTATGATTTTTAGGCTCAGGCTGTTAAGATGCTTAAGACACTGATTGTGGAGAAATGTTAGTGGCCCATCCACCCTTGGTATTATATTCCAGTTGATGGCTTTTATGTATGTCATTCACCTGGAACAGATGTTTTCCCTCTTGCTTTAACTGTTCCCCAAAAATATCTGAAAGGAATTTGAAAATACAATTAATATGCATGTCTATCCAATTAATTTAAATAAATTAGCATTAAAATGGATTCTGGATTTATTTTGACACTTTCTGCAGCATCCAAAAATAATCTTGATGCAGGACTGAANTTTTACATGGAGGGGAGTGCAATACCTTGAAACAGGATGACAGTCAGCTAAATCTACCGAGGTTTTGGGAGAGAAGAGCAATGCAGATCAAGTGTTGTTCTACAGTACAGACTACTTTAAATTTCTGCACTGAGCCCTAGTAAGTCCAGCAATTCCTAGGCTAGGGGTATTTCTAGCATGCTGGAAATATGAATTGCAGGTGTTGGAGGCTCAGGTAAGGAGAATTGTCTACCAAGCTTAAAGGATTTCATATCCAGGGTGTCAGATTGCTGAGCAGAATGAGGAAAGGGGATGGCATGAAGGCATCTGAGGAGGATGTGCTTTCTTTAAGGGGCACTTTCCCTGGTAGGAAGTTTAGTTAGGTGAAGACATTATTTCCTAGCTTCCCTACCTTTTGCTTTCCTTTGTTGCAAGGAGTGAATTAATTAAAAAAAAAAAAACCTCTCTTCTATAAGGTGCCTTTCAGCAGCTGCTGCTTCCATCCACAGCAAGCTCGTCAGGTCTTTCAGAGACCATGGACCTGCTGAGATGCCAGTGCAGGTTTGGAAGTTTGCAGGTTTGCAGTAGCAGGTTTGGAGAGCATCTCCTGTGAGCTATGCCAGATGCCAGCTCCAGTCCTTTCCAGCCCAAGCTACACAACTATGTTTTAAGGATTGGCCATAACCCCATAATTAAATAGCTAGATGTGTTGGACTTTCCTGACTATAGTTGTGTGTGAGATAAAACATAAGCTTTCCCTGGTTTTTAGGATTGCAAAGTTGGAAATGTCATGTCAGGGTGGAAACGAAGTTAAAGACAGATATAAGGGCTTTTGTCAGGGACACTTCAAACTCAGTCACAAGATGACAATGGAGTCTGACCACTAATATATTGCCTACTTATAATGTGAGAAAAATTAGGAGAGGCTGAAGGGGCTGAGAATAGAATTAGCTGTATTTGCTTGCATGGTGCTCTTTCTGAGGCTGGAGATTGACCCTCCAGGCCATGGTATTGCAGTCTGAGCAGAGGGCTGGCAAGGCCAGGTTCATGGTGTGCCTGTGGCTCCCAAGTTCTCTGCTGGGATTTTTGTCTCCCTCCCTCTGCTGGATTTGCTCTTGGGCATAAAACACTAGACCATGAAACAAGTTGGATTGGAAGTCCCCTCGTTGTATGTTCTAATGAAGACTGTAAAAATAGCAAATAATAACAGGACATTTTTAAAGATGGCACAAAAATATGATCATTTTCCCATTCCTCCGCCAGAATATCAGATGTTAATCTTGTTCCTCCCACAGGCTAATGATACCAGATGCTGCAAACAACAGGTGAAAGCTAGAGGTGAACCAGAATATTTAAGAAAATATACTCTGAGATGTTCATAAACTTTTACTAAGTAAAATTGAGTCAGCTGTCTTTTCTCTTTTGATCTAAGGCCTGAGCTTAGTTAAAATGGATAAAATGACACTTATACCTCACTGCAACAAAGTCCACATAAACATACCAAATACTTGTAATTTTTAAAATATGAAATTATGAAGTGAAAAGTTCATTTTACTGCCTTAATAAAAGTTTTGTTCAGCATACCAGTGAAAAATATTATTTATATTTTGGTGTGAGCATACCTTTTGAGGGTAGTTTATTACACTCTATAAGCAACAAAGCATTGGTAGGCTTTTGGGAGTCTGCAAAAACAAACATATAGATGAGAATGAGTCATGATGTACTTGCTGGCTTACTTTCTTTTCTGAATGATTTAACACTGATTTTTTATGTGACTTGGCAGTTTATTGCTTTGTGTGATAGAACCCTTTGAGCTGAGTAGGTGTGAGGGCAGGAGTGGGCTGAGCATGTGGGATGTCAGTGCTGCTGCTTCCCCCACCCAGGGAGGTGCCCTGGTCAGGGTATGATGAGGCAGTGTCCTCATTTTGGCAAGGAGTCCATATTAATATAATTGATTGTGATCTTACTGCAATGATCTTGCAAAAAACAGACGCTGCATGATGGAGGTAGGTGTCAAAACTACCTCTTTTCAATCTGGCACAACCTTCCTCTTCTGAGGCTAAAATGTTGCTTGAGAAAGGCAGCCCTTTTGCATAGTTTAATAAATGTCTATGAGATGCCTGTGTTCTGTTTGGAAAGGTAAAAATAAGAAAAAAACCCCAATATTTTTTCTCTTCGTGAAAACATTTGAAAATTAATATTTGAATAGCTCATTTGAGAACTGACATTTGGCCATGATTGCAGCTTTCATTGGGAAGGACTTTAGAGAGTTTCAGTGGAAATTGGTTCTGATTTGGCCAACTTTTTGAGCCTTTGAAAAATACAAAATGGATAATGCCCAGTATGTTTTTTCCACTAGGCTTGTATAGATGTATTCATCATGCATTCCAGTGTGGATAACTAGCAGTGTTATGAAATAGGAAATGAAAATCCATAGAAACCCACAGCTCTGG
>WBNQ01056585.1:0-14645 GCA_013401375.1 Spizella passerina | reverse complement strand
GGCCCTACTTTGCTTCATCAGGCAGACTGTGATGAAATGAGCCATTCTCTACACACTCCTCTGGCTAATACATAGTAATTTTTTTCTCAGACAGATCATTCTTTTCTATCCCTTATGTCCCATTGGGGTTAGCAATTAATATTTTAGTCCCTGTCTGCTATTTATTTATTATTTATTGACAATCTTACCCAGACAAAGCAAGTTTGGCAATACCAGGCTGTTCTCAGATAGACAGGAGGTAGAAGGAAGTGCCAATGGCTAGGGGTAATATAACAAGTTAAAGATGAGCATCTCACCCACATACCTCAAGTGCAGAGCCTCCAAGTGGGAGCCTCCCAACAGAACAGAAGGACCTGGGAACTGAGAGAAATAGGGACACCCAAAGCTGTGAGGAGAAAAAGGAGTTGGAGGTATTTTGAGGCAGAACTGAGGACAGCATGTCAGAGGAAAAACAGAACTGAAGTAGGGGTTGGGAAGCTGAAAAGTGGGAGTGCATTAGGCCAGCAAGGAGAATGAAACAGGATATACAGCGTGGGTGAGCTTAGGCCTGGGTGGGTTGGAGAAGGAAGACTTTTGGAGATGGTGAGGTTGTACATGGGAGGAGCGTTTTAAAAAAAGGAGTACAAGGCTGGATATTCAGCTTGGGACATACTGGGAGATTCTGAAGAAGGAGCAATGGTGATGTTTGATCTCTTGGGCACTCTGGAGTATGAGAAGCTGGGGAGAGAATCTGTGAGACAGGAGCATTGCAGCTGGCCTCTCTGGAATGTTAGGGACTTGCAGTTCAGAGAGGACCAAGGATACTCTGCCAAATTTCCCTTCCACCTCTGCTGTGATGGGACGGACATCACTGAGGTGCTCTTCATGTGTCCTCTCAGTTACTCTACTGCCTTACACCATCCTCTTGAATGTTTCCTACTTTCATTGGGATGGTCCGATTAACCTTCAGTCATGTAACATCCTATGGTGGCTAGAAGAATACTGGCTTTTCTGTAAGGAGTTAGGGGTACATTTTAGCTGCTAATTATGAATATAATGTAAGGTAGTATGTACTATAATCCAAATGTAGTTTGACTGTACCATTTAGCAACTGGAAACAAAAAGACTCAGCAAAATATCCCTCATGCAGTGGAACAGAAATCCTTCTTCCCCAGACTGTCTACAAGCTGTGGGAAAGGATCCATACTGATGCAGTCCCCAGTGCAGGAGCAAAGAGAGCCACTTTATTACAAGAAGCCTTTTTAAGCAATTCGACCATTTTCAGTTACATAGTTTTAAAACATAACAAGCATAACTCAACCAACCACCATCCACCACGATGTGAACCCACAATGGTTACATAACTTGTTTTTCTATCGCTAATTCAGCTCAGTCTCTTTCCCAAAGCCCTTTTCTACACAGCCAAAGTAACAGGCCTGAGCCACAATTTTACAGGGCCCTCCTTTTGCACCTTTATGCAGCAATAAACAATCTAAGAAAATTGTAAAAGTTAATCTCTGTTTCACTGGAAATAAAACTGCAGGCAAATGCCCTACATTCAGAGAGATTCCTACAGATAAAACTGAGCCCATGGAAGCAGAAATTCCATTTTATAGGCATATGTGAAGCATATTGGGGTCACCTCCTACTCTGTGGAGAGACTACCTATTGTCCAATGACACTACCTGAGGAGATAATGGCAATTAATATGAAACCTGGTTAGTTTTCAGCAAATTCTACTAGTTTTGATGAAGCCAGTATTACTTGGAGAAGAAAGTTTTGCAGCCCTATCAACTGTCATTTTTTTTCAAGAACATTTTTCTTCCCAAAGACTGGGAGCCCATCTCCTTAGAGGAGTGGCAATGCTGTCTCTCTGTTCTGGAGGAATGAAGCTCACCCTGAAGGAGCAGTTTGGAAGCCAGCTTCTGAACTCTGCCCGTGGTAGCTGGAATGCTGCTGAGGCAAATGCTCTGGCGAGTGTGTGGGCGAGCACATCATCTTCCTGCTGCCACCCCGCCTGTAACCCGTGTGTGTTCCTCTCTTTTGCCTAATTTGTAGTGTCTTCACCTCAGGTCTGTTTGTACTGAACAAGTAGATTTATTACTTGTTCTTTGCTTACAGTTTGCTTGCATCCAGGTTACACTAGGCTCGCTGGCAAATCGTACTGAGTTTGTGATCTTCATATAATTAACCAATTTCTTAGTATGTACTTTGCTATCAGTTTACAAAATTTGACAGTGAAATTTTTTTATATTATCCAGGTCCCAATGAGGTGTTTTTAATGAGGTTCAAAATGTGCATGAACTGGGCCTTATTTGGCTAAGCTCTTGAACAGACTGTCATGTTAGTGGAATAAAAGAATGGGCTATATATTTTAAGTGGGGAGAAAATGAATAATTCAACAGTAAGGGTCAACTCATCCTGCCAAGAAAAACCTACTGAAAAGGAAGTACATGGAGTTATAGTTATTTGCATTGTAGATAATAATATCAATTATAGCTCCCAGCTGGAATCAAGCCTCCATATTTTGGCTTCTGTACAGCCCCGGAATAACTGTTGCAGTCACAACAAGTTTCAGCCAAATAAAGACAAAGCTCAATTAGCAAAACAACACAATTTGCAGAAGCATACGCTTGAACAATATGAGACTGATGTTTGGACACAGTTACATATGGCAGTTCAGTGACAATTAGCAGCTCTAATAATTTATAGTTAATGTCATTTTGCAAACACAAAATTTAAACCCTTACCAAAAGCTGTATCAAAGAAAATCACTTGTTGGGCCCACTAGAAACCATGTGCAAAGGTTTGAGTCTATGGTCTAAGTGAAATTGCCAGCCCTCTAGGCTTTGTTGTAAGTGTTGTACTATCAGCTTATTGTAAAAGCCCCAGCTTTTGAAATCCAGTTATTAAGAAAAAAAAATTTTAAAAAATGGAGAAATCATTAGCAAGGAGCACATGCTGGCAGGTGCTGAGGCAAAAGGGGATCAGACTGGCTTGAGGCAAAGGCAAATCAGACTGCTGCCATGGCAGACTGATGGGGTGGCAGAGAGCTCTGAAAGCCAGACTAACACTGCTGCTGTCCCAGCAAAATATCAGGGGATCTAGGGTAGCAGTAATGTCAAAAGGGTTAACCCCCCTTCCACACCTTCTGTGACAACAGGAGCAAAAATCTTGGCTTTCTGAGCAGTCTCTACCTGCCTTTTCCTAATTTCCCTCTAGTTTCTGCATGTTTTCTGTGTCTTTCACCACACCTCTTCTCCCTCCATAGAAATAGCTTTGGTCCCTCCCACTTAGGGTTGCAAAATTCATGTTTGTCCACAGAAAAGAAAAGCTTCATGGAATGTGCTGTCCCAGGTGGAGGGGATAACTTTCCTGTGGGATTGAGTAGAGAGGCCCTTACAGAATTTAGAAGGCACAGAGCTGGCTGAAAACCAGCAGCCTCCGTTCTGTAAATGAAAACATTGAGGGAGGACATCAACCTCCCTGGTGAGACATAAAGCATTATTACATGTCCCTGATCTCCATGGAGATGGCAAAGGTCTGGGCACTTCTTGTACCATTGCTTGGAAGAAATAATCTTCATATACTTGTAATGGCTCTGATGGTTCAACCATCCCACACAGAGTCCTCAGATCCTGGGAAAATCCAAGTATGTGTCACTAATGGGACAGAGGAACGTACCAGGAAAAGGCAAAGAGAGAAATAACTTTACTTGTTCCTGTGGAAGTACATAGAACTATGGTCAGTTCTCTGAAATAGTTAGTCTTGACTTCATCTTTGCAAAACTTTTTTTTTTTTTTAATTAAATTTAATTTAATTTCAAGGCAAGCCCAGCAAATTCTAAAAGGTGTCATCAGTGGAGTAGACAAAGGCTTTCTGTCTTCTTGTGTCACCTGTCCCTGCCCATTGCATAGTGTGCTAGTTTGCACCATGCTGATTCTTTTTCACACGCCCTGTGTTGCTGACACATGCAGAAGCTACTTTTCTAAGACAGTAATCCATGGTGTAATCACAATGGATTGTCATTTTAATAACCAATTGACAGATGAATAGAGGCACTTCTTCATGCCTTCCTTTCTAAGCTCACAGAAGAAGACAAAGTCTTCTCTTCAACTTCCCATCTTTTAAGAAGAGGAAACTTCTTTTCTTCTCTTGCCTAAAGAGAGGGCCCTTCTCCTTTCCTGACACCAGTTGTGGTCATCCAGAAAGGTGACCTATTTTTGTCTCCCATTAAGGAAACCTTTGGGAGACAGATGATCCTGGCTATCTTGTCCCTCTTGGGGGAATCACACATGCTCCCAGTTTCAGATTGTATCTCAAGGCTCCAACTTTCCTGCTTAGCAGCAGGGTTAACTCAACAGGCCCAACTGGATTTGGCACATACACACCCTTTATCTCTGTTGTGACAGCAGTTAATTAAAGTGACTCAGAAAACAGCTTCTCCAAAACAAAGCAGTGTTTATTCGCCAAAGATGTACCTAAAGAAATGGCCTAACAGCAAAGATCCATAGCCCAGCTTGACCTGCTTGTAGGTCTGGCTCTGCCCCAGACTGGTAGGGAAGCCTGCTACAGCTGCACCACCTGACTGCCCAGAGCTCCTCTCTGCTCACTGATAGTGGCAGCTCATCCCTCCTCCTCGCCTAGCCAACACCTTCAATCTGTGAAGTCCACTGGGATGTCAGCTCTTGGCCTGAGGAAGCACCAGCTGAGAGAAGCAAGCCTGGAGCAGACCTCTTTTCTTCAGAGGCACTGTCTTACTTTCCCTTCTTCCTTCCTTCCTTTCTTCTTTTCCATTACAAGTTTAATTGATTTTATTTTGGTTAGTTTGTATCTCAGCAAGACTAAGGTGAGCCCTAAATCTGAGTAATTGTCTACCACAATTTTGGCCATCGTTTAGAAGCATAGAAACTGAAACCTAACATCCCATCTTTGATTAGGAAGATGGAGTGCCATTCCTAATCACTGCACAAATAAAACTAATCATAGCACAAAAAATGCAGTTGCCTAAAGAAAACATACCATTTCCTCCACATGAAGAAATCATGTCTGGAAACTCATGAAGGTATTGCTGAAACTGCTCTGATGATTGTAACCTCCACATGTTGCAAAGCAAGCAGGTCAGAGGCTGTGGCTTAAAATAAAGAGGCCTGAGCTAAAAAAACCCCCTCAAAACTTCATTAAGTTCCTCTTGCAATGCCTTCCTAATCTTGTAAAGATTTGGGACAGAAACCTCTAAGACCAACTCTTAGAAACATTTCTGAATTTAGAAAAGAAAACAGTAAATCTTGTGTTTTCTGCTCTGTTTATTCAGTATGATAACCGAATAAGATTTATGAAGAAAGAAACAGAGAGACAAAAAATAAAGCAAGATCTTTCAGGTCACTGGGACAGAAACACTATAAGCATACAGCAACTTACTGGTGATACCACATTCGAGGTCCCAATAAAATTTTTATATTTTAGAAATGATTGATGAGTGTTAATGAAATAAAAAGTCATTAAGGAACTGTTTTCTTCATTAAGGAATTGTTTGCTTTTTCCTTCTCTCACAAGGTTTCCTTGGATATTTGGCTCATAATTTTGTGGAGGGAATGCTTCACCCATATTAAAAACCCTACTTCATTTATTAAAAGGCAAAACAGGGTTCATTTTTTTTTCAGAATTTGCCTTTTCATTTTTTTTGTTGTTCTTGGCACATTTTCATTGCTTACACTCAAAGTTTTCAAGTATTAATGTCAGACTATGAAAGCAAATATTCTTTTAATATTCCAGGAGTTTAAAAATGCAGTTTATTTATTTCCTTTTAATATTTTTTTTCAGTATTCAGTTTTGGCGCTGAGTGTATGAAAACCTTTATTTGAGTGTCTCAGGCATTTTGGTGTTCCTGAAATAACTATAAAGTGAGAGCATAATTCTGTATGCTCAGTATTAAAATAAAGGTTGGTATTTGTGACATTCACAGCACTACTTTCCACAAGTTGTGACACTGGGAATGCTTGAATCATAATTTTATTTTTGGTTGCACTTTCACCCCTGGTCCTTTAAAAGTCTGAAAACCCATACTTTATTGGGGTATTAGGGGATGCTCAGAATCTCCTAGAGCCCCTGTGGCAACTAAAAACCCACTGGGGACATGGTAACACTCCAAGAACAGGTAAGTTTAGGAAGAAAAAAAACATTATGGAATAATAATTTTTGGCTGTGCCAGAGATTGGATACATTGACTTGTAGACAGCAATTGCTCCACACCAGGTTTACTATGCCTGGTTTGAACCTCAGAGCAGTGTTTGGTCCTGGGGTAATGAAGTACGTTGCAGGACTGTGGGCTAATTTCAGCTTTAGTTTCTGAAACAAGGCTTTAAGTAATTAGCTCCTTGGAACTGAAGTTTGTAGGTTTTGGAAAGCAATGTTTTAATCTATTTTTTACAGCTTGTTCTCCTACTAAAATGTAACTAAAGTTTGTACCCTAAGGGAACACTGCTGAATATTAGCTCCTGATTGCCCTCTAGTTCTAAAGAAATTCCCTTCTAATAATACTCCTTTTGCTGTTGTTCAGGAATCTGCTGGCCTTTATGAAGTGATGTAATTTGTCTGAGAAGAAAATAATTCTTACCTGAACTGTGACATGGAAGGTGCTTGGCTTGGAGCACTATGATTTTCATGTATGGATTTTATTCTCATGTTGACTATTTTAAAAAGAAGAAAATGATGACAGGAATAACAAATAAAACTATGATTTATGCTATAGCTTATAACAAACATCTTTTTTAGGAATTAAACACAGAATTGAAAGTTACTTTATATGGTGATCAACAAAGATTGATTCTTCTAAGACCCTACCCTCAAAAAGAAAAAAAAGAAGCAAAACAGAATAGAGGTGTTTTTAATTCCTTACCTAACATTTTATGTTCAAATTATCAAAATTTAGTTTATCTTTTTGACAGAGAAAGAAGACACCCTTCCTTGGCATCTTGTGATGCACAATGTTTCATGTCAGGTCAGTGAACAGCACAAATTGTTCTCAGCATGTAGATCAGACTCAGGTAAGTTAATAGACTTGCTACATTTTAAAAAGACCTAAAAGTGAAATAAGGAATACATTTCTGCATTAGATGTCCTGATCTGCATTTTCTTCTTCCCTATTTCGGAATAATTTAGGCTTCCTGATTGTCCAAATATGATCTCCAAACCTGTAGCAAAGCTGCAGGGGTTTAAGCATTTTGGACATCTATAGAGATGTCTAGGCTTCTGTACAATTCCTCTCTAACATGGGAGTCATGGGGAACAAGATGGGAGACATGCAGAAGAGAATCAAGCTCTTCTCAAATATTCTTCATAGTTTTCAGTGATGAGTGTTGCTCAGTTTGTGTCCATGCTTGTATGTTCATGTGTCTGTATGTATGTGTACATTAGATATTATTTCAATATTAAATATTTTTCATTTTGCTGTGATGTGCAGTGCCAAATCAGCACAGTACAGAATTTTTCTTTCAGAACTTATTGATGGTCTAAAAGCATTATTGGTAATTGGAGGATGATGCCATTCTCCTGATCTTTACAAATGTCCTTTGCAGTCTGCAGTGGATTAAATTTCTTATGGTTATGGCTGATAGCTAAATGCTATACTTAATTACTTAGTATTAATTTATATGGAAGACAGTGACAGCTTTAAAAAGGTTTCCTTCCCTTCTTGTGGCAGGAAACTTCTCTGTCAATTGCTTTAAATAATATTTCTGAAACAGAACATAAGTAAAACATCATCTTTGCAATAGTGGACATCTCAGTTAAACTTAGAAGCTGTTTCTTATGAGATTTTTCTGTTTGCCCACTTCAAACTTTCTTTCTATCAGATACCATTGGGAAAACATCTCAATGACATTTCAGGTTTTTATTTGTTTGTTTGTTTATTTATTTACTTCCTTTCTCTTTACGGAAAAATACAGTGAAATCTGTTTTGCAGGAATATCATTTAAAGGAAGTATTTTTCTCCTTATCACTTCAGAATTAAACAAATTTTAATTTCTCATTATTATTTTTAATAATGATAATTTTTTCTCTAATCAGAAAATTGATTTTTATAAATTATTTATTTTATGTGAGACAGCTGCATAAAACTGGTTAGTTTTAGCTTTCAGTAAAGGTACGTCAGAACAGGCATATAAGAGCTGCTGTTCATTGTCTCAAAGGGGTTATGAGAAATATTTTTCTAGCAAAGTGCATTCACTGCTAGCGTAAGGATTATGCCAACAATAGCTTCCCCCTCTGCCCCCTCTGCCCCTAAAGAAAATTCCTCCACCATACCAGTACTGCTTGCACTGGAAGCAGTAACATAGACCGAGTTCAGATGGTTTCTAGTGCTTGACTTAAAACATTGGCAAAATGTTGTGTAGACGGGCAGCTCATCACTGGCAAACAATTCTTCTTTTATGCCTGTTAAGTAACAGAATTGTGCGTTGGAAGTATATCCATGTTGTACTGGTCTAAGTCTCGTTATGCTTCACTATAACATTTTTCAGTGACAGAATTTAGAGCATTTTAGCTACTGATCCAACCTGGTTAGAAAAGAGTGAGATTTTGCATCTTCACTTAGTGCCTGGCCTATGCATCTGTAATCTCCAAAGCCACACGTATGTCACTCACTTACGTGAGGATCCCGACTAGTAAGGGAAGAACTTGAGACATATTAGAAAATTTGCAATATATAAAACTTATTGCTGATCCTGTAATGTTCTTCAATTTACATTAATCAGACAAGACTGTATATTAACTGCAGAAATCCCTTACCATAAAATCAGGTAACTAACCAAAATGTAGGGAACCATTTGCAGGGGAATCTCTGGGAGGCTCTAATGAAATCGCCTTCCTACACCTCCAGCTCTAAGGCACATGGGTTTCCCCTAGTCCTCAGGCATTCCTCACAACACAGAGGAAATATTTCTGTTTCCAGGGAATTGATATGCTCCATTATTTCTGTTAACATATGTGACATTCGTGGGACTTAGCCATGTGCTACAGTACTGTTTGTTCCATAAATCTTTTTTTTCTAGGGTTCAACATTATTGACAAAGCATATTTATGCTTTGCTGTCTTTATGGAAGCTTGAAAATATATTGCAAAAGACATGTCACAACCTTTATGAAATACTTAAATGTATTATTATTATTGCACTAGCACTGTCCCTGTCCCTGCCTGTACTTGAACTATGTCAAGTGATGGCGACAAGTGCCAGAGGCCTGGGAGGACTCAGAGTGCTCCCAGCTGGTGAGTGGCTCCAAGCTGTCTCCCAAAAGGAAGGAGCACAAATGGCTTTGTGCTGATGGTAGGACTGTGCTGTCAGGAGAAACTTGGTTGCTGGAAGCCTTTTTTAAAATAAAATTTGCTGTAATCTGTGACTCCTTGGTTTACCATTGAGAAAAGTGTCAACTGAGGGATTTTGGAATGGAACACCAGCCCCACTCCACAATTTGTCCTATACCTTAATTTGCAAAGAAGTGTTGAGGAGCACATATGGACACCTGCAAATTCTAGAGGGACAATGAAAAATGCAGTGAGTCAGCCTTTCTTGTGCTATAGTGAAATGTGGGGACTCCAGGCATTGGGTATTGCAAGTTTCATGATACTCCTGTTGACAGCGTGCCAGTGCACAAGGAGGTGTTTCCCATGGTTGAGTGAGGCACTGAGTTCTGCAAGGAAGAGCAGGACATTGTGGGAAAATATGTGCCATGTCACATACCTGACACTTGGCAAGTCTGAGGTAATAGTTATGCCTAAGATAACAGCAACAAACGCAGTGGAAGTAGGTAGCGCATGCAAAATATTCACTATGCCCTGAGGTCACTGAACACTTCTGGGACTAGATATACCCACCCTCAGATCAAGTAAGGATTACAGGGAAGGTGTAGCTGGCACATGCATCAAAAATGATAAAAACCCCAAGCAAAACACAAAAAAATCCAGCCCTTAACCTACTGAGTTCAGAAGCATGGGAAAATAAAAATATTAAACTGAAACTCTTCCAAAAAGGACAGGTGTGTGAGTAGTTCCTGCTGAAGAGAGGTATAATGTTGTTTACATTGCTGCTCTTAAGCAAGACTTCACTTCAGCACCTCCCAGAGCATAAATATTGAGATTTTTAATGAAAGCAGCTGCAGGACATTTAATAATAAGGATGGTATCTTTGGATCAGAATATATTGACACAGGCTACATTAACCCTGTTAATGAAGTAATGTTCTTTTTCTGTTCCTGTACTCAACAGCAGGGTTTATTAAGGCAGAAATATTTTAGGCTTTTTTCCTATGTGTGACTCCCTCTACATTCTGATCCCTTAAAATATATACAAATAAGTAGTTGCTATTGTGGGTCAAAATGTCCAGCTGAATAATCTGGAAAGCTTGTTTCTAATTAGGCCCCCAATTGCACCAAAATGAGTAAATACGGATGAATCTTCTCTAGAGAAAAATAGCAACAAACTGGGTACTGTAATTTCAGTAAGGGGTCCAGCTAATCAAGCATAAGGAACTTCTTGAGGAGAAACCTGTTAGGTTAAGTGTTGAGAAGCTGGAGTTTTATGCAGTGGATGCTACAAGAGATTGCACGTGTAAATGGACAAATATGGTGAACTTGTAAAAGCAGAGAAATTAATTTCTACATCCTCATCCACTATTTGCAAGGTGTAATATCCAGAATAATAATATGGAAAAGAGTTCATACATGAAGCCATTTGGGAAAGTTACCCATATTGCAGTTGAATTCTAACAAGTTGTTTCCAGAACCTGCTGTACCAACCAGTCTCAGCCCATCCTTGTCCCCAGTGAGGGGTCCAGTGCCTGGGGCTGTGGCTGGAGCTGCTCTGGTGCCCCTGGATGCTTGCTCCTGGCTGAGTCAATGGGATGGATCCTGGATGCTGGGTCCTGCCTGGCTGCCCCCACGGGGAGCTGCCATAGTCCTGGACACCCCCTCTTGTGAAACACACTGGTGTCAGACTAGTGTTACATTCATTAAGTAGGAAAGGAACAAACAAGGCAACCCATCACAAGCTGCCAGAAATGTCCAACAGAGATGAAAACTGGGTGCATTTGCAGCCCCATGCACTTAGGCAGCCATCTCCTTTATTTGTAGCCCAAGAGCCATTCCCTACTCAGTGGCAACAGTGATACTCCCAATTATCCTCTAGTCCTAAATGGGGAAATATTTTAAATAGAGTGCTTGAGAAAGAGTGCTTATGAAACTGGAATTTTATTCAGTTTCTTGAATCAATTCTTGAGGTAATGAAATGCTTGTGCTGACCCTTCTGCATCCCAAATCAGTTGTCAGTGATGAACAGGGAATGAGTACTCCCTTGCTTGCACACAGCACTACACAGCTGGCATTGGCAGGGCACAAGAGGGCTTGACTTCATCCAGAGCAGATCACACAGATCCAACAAGAGATTGACAAGTGTAAAAATTGGGCAAGAAGGACCAGTGACTGCACCCACTACAGCAGGGCCAAATTTTTTAATCTAATATGCATACCTACCTCATGGGGAAAAAATAGACCATATGAGCTAAACTAACACTGAAATCAAACAGCAGCTCTTGCTTGGTTATGTGTCCTGAGGCATGGCATAGGCAATGCTTAATGGTAGTTCCCTGGGATATCTGATAAGCATGAACTATATCTCAGTAAAAAAAGTGATGTAACAGAATTTTGTTTTTCTTAAAAAATAGATGTTAATATAATCTTTAAGCCAAAGGCATGAACTGGGTGGAACATTTAAACTGAAACCTTCCAAATTCAATACAACTATTACCTTTTCTTTTTTTTTTTTTTTGCTGTATTCCTCAGTGGCCTTCTAAAGCTTTCAAACCATTTCAGCCACTTTGATAAATGCATAAAGACCTTAGAGACATGAAACTTCCACACACTTGGAGAGTGGAATAAGGCTGAGATGGGTTTCCCTGTTGAGGAAAAGCCTGCACTACAAGGGTGTCCATTGGCCAGTGGTGATGGGGACAGCAGCTGGCTGGCTAGCACAGGGACAGTGCACAGCCAGACATGGTACCTCCTGCCCCTTCTCAGTTAGTAGTGACAAAACACAGCGTGGAAGCTGAGGGCTTTCTGAGGTGTGGGGAAGTTAAATTTTAATGGAAAGAGTGGGCCGTAGAAAGTTGTCCTGGAAAAATGCCAATTTAAAAGGAAAAAAATGATTCGGCAATTTTCTCTTCATGGAATCATTACTTGATGGTATTTAAAATTAACACAGTACAGGATTAATAAAAAGTTCTCTATGTGATAGTGTAGCACAATACCATTCTAAGTTACCGTGATGTCTTAGTGAGTAAAAAAAGTATTTTTCGAATGACTGGAGGATTCAGAGGACCATAATTCACACGGCCTGAAATACAGCTCGATTGCTTTCTGAAAGGAGCCTTTCTCACAAGATTCCTGGCACCTCTTGGGTACAGCTGGATCAGAAATAAAATACAAACAGCCTCTATTTGAATTCAGTGTTCCTTCTCTGGCCACAATGTCAATTAAGAAGCCAGCAAGGGTGTGTACGTGTGTGGGTAGGTAAATGAATAAGTAACTTGAGTTATTCCCATAGATTTAACTGCTACCTTTGTGATGATGACTCTAAAAATCTATTTCCAACCTCTCCCACTTTCTTATATAATACCAGATGTGTCATTGGTGACTTCCTCAATCAAATCTTCTTTATCTTTTTCTTCCCTGGGCTCCTGCCAGGTCACATAGCTTCATAAAAGTCCTGAAATTCATTCCCACAGCCACTGATCTGATTCATCCTGTGACTCGTTTTTATCTCAGCTGTTGCAGGCTCTTTGTTTCTATTTGCAGTTTCTAAAGCCTGCACAACTAGTCATGTTGGTTATAGGCACCAGTAAAATCCCATCCTTTCACTGACAGATGAGAAAGGAACTGTGTGCAATGGAATTGCCAGTTTATTGTTTTTTCATCTTTGAGAATCTAGTCAATTTTATTAATTGTGATTTTCTTAATTAATGCAGCTTAGAGGGTCAGAACATGAATGAGCTTATTTGGCCTCTTCATATTTTTATAAAAGATGATCAGATGTGGGAAAATCAAATTTACTTCCCATCTGATGGCAGTGCCCTGTGGGGCTCTAGATACAGCTTTTAGTGGCAGAGGATGGAAGACAGGATTCAGAGGTGCTATGCTTGATGGGATATATCTATAAGGAACAAATAGATTTTAATTTATTCTCAAACTCCAGCTATCTAATAATTCTCTTTTTTTCCTCTTGCTGGACATCCACAAAGGGAAAGCATATTCACTCAGATCATCCTAACTGAAGTGACACATCCTCATGTCCAATAGAGAGTCTTCTGTCTGTTTCTTTAGGTGGTATTTTGGAATGGCTGTCAAAAGAGTTACTATTCACAATACAGTATTTGCTGAAGATGCTGATGAAGACCCTATTGTGTTCAACAGTGTTAATATTTCCAATATCTAACAACCATGCCAAATCAGACAGAAACTCAAGGAGCTGAAGGGCACTGCTGAGTCATGTACATCCCAGTCCTGATAAGGGAACCCGTGATCATCCAAATTTCATCTCCTGGTTTTTTCACTGGCTCAATGTCATTGACAGACACTATGGTTTACAAATCCCCTTTAAAAATAGAGACAGAGAGAGAAAGAAAATGCATTTCAAACTGAGCCCATAGTAGCATTTTCCAGGCTTGTCCTTCTAATTGACCTGTTACACTTGTAGGGTTAAATAACAAGAAAAAAAATTACTACATAAACAGACACATCATAGTATTTGCATTCTGATGATGATTTTGGGTNTTTGTTGTGAAAAGAACTCAAGTAGCAACACAGAAATTTGTACTGGGAATAACCAGTGCCTCTCTCATTCTTCTGCGAAGGAATATATAGTTCAGCCAGTGCTTCTCACAGGCAGTTGTTACTTTGTAAGCCTAAATTTTCCAGGGCTCTTCCTGAGTCTGTGGGTTAGGCAGTTATCACCACATAAAGAAAGGACACTCAACTCTTCCCCACACATAGAACCAAGGGATGAATTAATTGCTTCTTCTTACCTGCTTCTAAAGGCAGGCTCTCCTCTCAGTGAATGAGGGTAAGGGCATAAATCTTACTGCTTGGATCATCCTCTTTTACCCCTCCAATGTGACTGCAAACATCTGGGTGCCATTTTCTTCCTCTCTAATGAGACAGGTTCTGCAAAGGAGAAGAACTTTGGTGCTATAAAAAGATTGATCTGGAAAAGGCCTGTCTGAAAACCTTCTGTATGAAATTCTAAAACCTGGTTACAAACAATAATGAAAAGTGTTTTGCAACTTTCTTGTCAGACAGGTAATGGTTATCACCATTTGATGTCTTGCATGAACTGGGACAAAGACTATGTGAGTTGCTCAAAGTGACAGAGATGAGAACAGCATCCAGCTCCCAGTGCCACACATACATAAAACACGGCAGATCCCAAATCCAATTAATTTCATGAACAAAGCATATTGATGTAAAGATGAGGAGTATAAAAATCAGTTTTAATCTGTGTGGTGACATTATTTTCGGCAGGAATTGTATGAAAGATGCTTCAGAGAAGCCACAGCTGATACAATGGGTGATGTGTCTTGTGCAGCGCCCTTGTGTGAGAGGGGACACTGAGACACTGGGCTT
>WBNQ01056583.1:949-21800 GCA_013401375.1 Spizella passerina | reverse complement strand
TTAGTCTCCCCTTTTTTCTATTTCAACATTAATCTTGTAGACGTTTATAACACTTGTTCTTGAATTGTTTTCAGCTTCTGTAGATGAATGCATTTAAACTCTGTCAGTGCAATAAGCCTTGAGTTGTGTGAGCATTGAGCTGAGTGTGTTTGAAACGAGTGAGCTGCCTGTGCTGTGCTCTCCTGACAGTCTGTCTCTCTCCTAGGCTGGACAAGCTTTTAGGTGCTATAACCACTGCTGCTGAGAGGCACAACAGGGAGGAACGCTTCTCCCAGATCGTGGAGGGCCTGGAGAACCACGAGTTCATCCAGCTGCAGGTGAGTTTGTGTGTGTGTGCTGCAGTGAAGGGCTGAGCACTGTGTGTGCCTTGGGGAGCTTTGATTCACACACATCTTTTAGTGCTGTTCATCTGTGAAAGAGGAGAAATAAATACAACTGGCTTACTGGTACTGGATTTTCTGCTTATTAGTGGTAGGAGGCCAAGGAACTCACTTTCTGTCCCAAAACTAGGATTAAAAAATCTTGATCTTATCAAGAGAGTAATTAGTGCTATTTCTTTCCTTGGATGCCAGGTGTAATGTTCAGGTAACAAATCTGGTCCTAGTGCTGAGGCAGCAGTACCTGTGGCCTTTAAATATTCAGATATTTGCTAATTATGGCAGGGTTAGCACAGGGTGTGCCCATTTTTGGCAGGGTCCCTTTTGGGATGAGTGAAGTGCAGCAGGATATTATTGGTAGTTTTGTCAGCAAGGACTCTGCATTCCTGCTCTGTGTGTTCAATGTGTGCCTTTCACCAGCCATAGTGCCTCTCTGAGGGTGAGGTGAACCTACTGAGCTTTCAAAATTATTTTTATAAAATAATAAAATAATCTCTGCCAGTGGTTGTTACTGTCATGACTTAGATCATGTTCATTGCTGCTTGTGTGTCCATGGATAGAGACAAACATTTTGTGCTCTATGGGCACCAGAGTTTTGGTTGGCACTAAGATGTGAGATTTTTTTAGTTGGGATTGGTTGGGTTTTTTTGGTGCTGCCATTTTTGCATAGAGGCCAAGTGGCTGAATATCCTAATAAGGGATACCTTTGACTTATGGCCTTCTCATTATACAGTGATTATGCACATTTTGTACTAAACTTTATTTTTCAGCTACCTTGGCTGAAAGATATGCAAAGATACAGGCAGGGCAGATATCCTTGGGATGCCTTTTTCCAGTCCTGGCTCAAATCCACATCAGCTGCAGCTGCCTTAATGCTGTGTTTACCATCAGCACCTCTTGTTTCAGAGCTGATGAGTTAATGATGGCCAATAAGTGTCTATAAATGACATTCTAATCTTAATAGTGCTATCACTGGAGAATCCATCCTGGAGTTGTCTCCCACTCCATGACCTTGTTGATTTAAGGCAGACAACAGCCACCACCCCCCATTGCTGCCAGCTCCCCTCCCAAAGCTCACTGTACCTCAGTCAAGGCACAATTGCAGGACTCATTACCTTGTTTCTGACAAAATCCTTCTTTGCTGGGAATGTATTAGCACAAGCCATTAAGGCAGAGTCTCTCTGGCAGAAGCAATCAGAGCAGATGGCACCTCTTCTCTCTATTAATTTCAGATTGGACATGTGCTTTGGCTTGTTAAGTCATGTCATAGTAGTAAAATAACAAGAATCATTCAAGCAAGCATGATGATACTGCATTATCTGAAGATGCAGCTCTATCAAGAGAGTGCCTTTGAAAGGGTGTTTTAATAGAAATTTGAGACTCCATAAGGTGTTCTATTAAAGCTAAATAGTGAATGTAATTAAAACAGGAAGGTGCTTTTTATCTGATTTTTTTCCTCTGCAGCTATTGATTTTTTTTGTCCTACTCTAAAGCTACTTCTATTTGCAGTTAACATCTTTTACCAAACTTGCTATTTCCCTTGAGTCCCATTTTAGTCTTTTAAAGTGGATCAGCACTTTTGGTGTTGTGCTGTTGTCTACCTGTTTTCAAATAAATCAATTAAAGTGCACAGCTGTTCAATTAAAGCATTAGCCACTACCCTGAGACCAGGCATTTTGCACAAATGCTCTGCAGGAATGGAAAAAACACCTGGTGATGTGACTAATTTGGGTATGGGTGTTTATTGGGTGGTTTTTAAGTTGTTAGTTATTGTAGAAACAGTTTGCTTTCAGACTGGTGAATGCTGAGGAGAAACAGAGGGAGGTACAATGGGAAACTTCAGTTTGGGAATAACTAGTGCATGATTTTAGGGTTGGGAGGCCCCTGGAAGTGTCCCAGGCCACATTGGACAGGGCTGGGAGCACTGTGGGACAGTGGGAGGTGTCCCTGCCATGGCAGGGGTGGCACTGAGTGGGCTTTGAGGTCCTTTCCAGCTCAAACCAGTCCATGACATTATTCTGCAATCATCATTCATGTGGTACTCCTTTGATACAGTGGAAGCATCCTGAAATGGAAGCAGAGCAGTATTTGATGGTGCTAAAATAAACCCAAGTGTTGCATGTGTGCTGCAGAATAAATAATTTCCATCTCTTTGGTTTTATAAATCAACTGAAACAGTGACTGGGGGCATTGATTTCCATTCTGTGTTTCTGATTGCAGGTGGCATGTATGCAGCTCATCAATGCCCTTGTTACATCTCCTGAGGACCTTGACTTCAGGATACACTTGAGAAATGAGTTTTTACGTTGTGGCCTGAAGAAAATATTGCCTGTAAGTCCTTTGTATGCAGGAGTTGGTCACTGTCCACTGTGAATGCTGAAATAGCCAAACTGTTTAACCAGGACAGCAGATGGGAAGGATTTGGGGCTGCAGAGGGTCAGATTATCAACCCAAATCTGCTTCAGCCTGCAGAGTTACAAATTCAGATTCCCATGAGCTGCAGAATAGTAGTTGAAACAAGTCAATATATTAGAAATTAAATGAGGGTAGCCAAATGCTGCATAATGAGCTCAAAGCACATGCAGTGAATGTGAATCTGGCTGTGGAACCAATCTTGGATTAACTTACTTTGTATATGCTGTTCCTGTTGTTTTCTGTGAAATCTGGTTTTCTTTAATCTGCCTGCTGAGAATGCATTGGGACATTTTAAAGAAAAATCAAATCAGAAATTCATTCTGAGGCTGCATGTCTGTCCTCATGCAGCTGCACAGACAGGAATATTTCTGACTTGGGGGGGGATTTGTAGCTCTTAGCCAAGAAACCATTCTGATGCTTACATCAAGAATAGGTGTATTTAAGGTATTCATCACTTTTTTACAAAAGATGAGAGAAATTAGGGTACCTGCTTATATTTGTCTGAAACAGAATTTATTCTGCTATAACTTTTAAGATATGAAGTTTTAAAACTGTCATTTTTTCAGGAACAAAAACTTTCATCTTTGGCTCATTCAGCCTTGAGACACTTTCTGATGTGTGATGTTACTTTTTCTTAGGGATACTTTTAGGTTTACATCATGTGGATAGATTAATATGATCTAGTGACTTTATTTGCTGTGGAACATCTGAACAAATCTTTTTACACTTGTTTAAACTTCTTAAGCTCATGCCAATTAATGTTTTGAAATACACCTATTGTGGTTTTTTTATGGAATTCTGGCATTACCAAGCAGGAACTGCTATGTCCCATTAAGAGGACAACTGGAAGTTTTCTTGTTTGTTCTGTGGCCCATACCTGCTCTGTGAGCTGATGTTTTGCCTGTAGTTTTTCTCAGTTGAATCATTAAAATAAAAAAGCCCAGGCACTGAGTTGAAACTTGCTGCTGTTCTAAAGGTTAATGTCTTACATTTCATCATGATGCAGTCCTTCAAGGGGGAAATTCTTGCTTTAAAAAAAGGGAAAATTAAGATATACTCTACCTTGAAAAACAGGCCTTGAAAGATAAGGAAAATGAAGAGCTTGATATTCAGCTGAGGGTGTTTGATGAGAACAAAGATGAAGACCACTTTGAACTGTCACATCGTCTCAATGACATCAAAGCTGAAATGGAATATCCTTTAAGGAAATGCTGTTCTAACTTGTGTTGTTTCAGAACTTTATTAAATGGAAATTACAGTGCTCTATGTGCAGGTTATTTGTCTCGGTTGTATGTCTTACCAGGGGCTTTGTCAAGCAGATTTCTCTCCAGTTGCTTTTTTTGTTGGAAAATATTTGGATAATTAGTGCTTAAATTTGCATGTCAAATGTAAGTCATTGGGAACTGAATTAATTTTTCATAAATAACATTTATTAAGCTAAACTCTGTCTCATAATACATCAAGAGATAAAATTATACCCGTGGAAGATCATAAGTTTGAAGAAAAATGAGTTTTGATAATAAAAGGAAGAACATTTCTTGTAGGTTCTGAAGCACTACAGATGTGTGCCTTTTCCAGCTGTGAAGGAGCAGGAAATTTAAAGTTCCCTAAGTTCAGAATGGCTGCTTGCAGGTTTTAGGAGGAAGCAGAGGGAGGTAGAGGCAATCAGTGGGAGGACTGTAAAATCCCCTGCAATGTTGTTGCTGTGCAGAACAGGTAATTACAAGTAAGGGTCATCTCTAGGAAATGACAGAGATTGCCCAGTGTGTGTTTGCCAACAGCCTGGCTGAGCTCAGAGTGGAAACAAAGCTTTGTGTGAAATGTTTTTACAGGATTCTAAACCAGAAAGTCTATGTATGATTGTTCTGATTGATAATAAAACCTTTGCTAATTGATAAACAGGGCACAGAAATTCTGTGCACAATCTTAGTGGAGAAATAATATTTACTGCTAAGGATAGGAGCTCAAAATGTGGAGGGGTTTTACTTGAACAAAATGGGAGCTGTGTTTGGGTGGGTGGATGTTCTGACTGCAGTGGGGTTTCTTGGGCTTTTGTTTGTTTTTCAAGTTTTGGTTTTTTAAATACTGTTATTTTCTTAACAATGTTTGCACTGATGTGAGCGAAGTATTTCACCTGCTGTACAATATGGTGAAAGATACTTCTTCTGAAAATTACTTCTTATCAATTCTCCAACATTTCCTCCTGATCAGGAATGATTACTATGTCCGGTGAGTGCCAGCTGCCAGGCTGGGGTTTTGGGGGACTAGGGGCAAGAAGAGAAATGAAGACTCTGCTAAACTGAGTGGCTCATGCCTAAAAAGCCACTCTTTGAGACTGAGGTGTTATTTATCTTTTTGCTCCATGTTGGTATTAAAAAGGTCTTGGTAAATAGAATTGTGTTTATTTCAAAGACTTGAAGCTTAGTCTAACACCCTCATCCCAAAATCCTCTTGTTTGTTGGGCACTTTTTTTTTTCAAATTTGATATATTCATTGCTTCAAAGAACATGGAAGTTGTACAGCTGAGAATTGAAAATACTCCCAGGTGCCTTGGATCTGCTGTTTTCAGTGTAAACTTCTCTTATGTGCAGCACAGTGTCATAGCAAGGTCAAGGCATCACATCCAAAATATTTACAAATAACGGTTGGAACTTGATGCTTCCTCTGGCAATTGTAGAATTCAGATATTAGGAGTTAGTTGCCCCCTTTCCCCAACTGCAGAAAGTCTTGTTCATGTTCTTATTGTCCTGTAAATGTTTCCTGTTCCAGACCTCAGTATTACAAGATCATTGAAGAATGTGTGTCACAGATAGTGCTGCACTGCAGTGGCATGGACCCAGATTTTAAATACAGAGGAAGGATGGACATCAACTTTACACATCTTGTTGGTTTGTACTCTTTAAGCAGTTTTACCTTGTTTTTCTTTGTGTTCTTCTGTTTAGACTTACACTGGCTGGGAATTTTGTCAGTGTTCTGGAAATATGCATGTAAGATACAGGTGTGCTGGTGGAGTACCAGCCCAAATGCTGTACCCTTTAATGAAATAAGGTCAAAAATAAAAGTTCCTGTTGCTTTTGTGTCATGGGCTCACAGGGAAACGATGGCTGGAAGCACCTCAGAGCTGTGATAAGTGTGACTTGACTTGTGTGTGGTATTTTATTTAAATTCTAGATGCCTGTGTGGACAAGGCTAAAGTAGAAGAGAGTGAAAAGAAAGCAGCAGAATTTTCCAGGAAGGTAAGTCCTGCTCATGGTGTGGAACAGAACCCTGACAGGAACACCATCAGCTTGTTTCTCAGCTGAAACTGGGAAATAGTGATTCTCACAATTCCATTTGTTGGTCTCCTGTCCTGAAATAATCATAATTAAATAACTTAACTGCAGGTATAATCTTTAAAAAATGAATGTGCTCTATTAGCTGCAGTAGTAATGAAGTTCAGGTATTATGGAGGTGTGTATTGAAATAATTCCAAATTTTGCTATTTTTTGTTGCTCTGGTCTAAGTAGGGATTTTCAGCCAAATGGCAGAACATGTTCTTGAACATGATGATTGCTGGTTTTATTTTTAATGCATTTAAGCTTGCTGCAATAGATGTGTACTCAAGTTTGGTTTGAGAAGTCTGCAGTGTTCTCTTGAAGGGAAGAACCTGACCTGAGTAGCTGGGTCTGGGTGGTTCCCTGTCATTGACTTATTGATGGAAGAAATTGTGGGGCTAAAAGTGAACATGTTAGATAGAATAATGCTGCTAAAAGGATTAAAATTGCATAATTGCTCCAGCTCTGATGCTCTGATGTTGTTCAAAGAATTCCTGCCAATGTAGGCTCTGGTGTGGCCATAACTGGACTAACTCTGCTGTGCTGGTTCAATCTTTGCAGTTTGATGAAGAGTTCACAGCTCGACAAGAGGCACAAGCAGAGCTGCAGAAACGAGAGGAGAAAATCAAAGAACTTGAATCAGAAGTCAAACAGCTCCGGACCCAGGTAATAAAATAATATCACATCAAGTTCCACAGCTGAGTGAAGTTTTTTTGGTGGAGGAGTTGAGAAAAAATTGCCCCAGAGTAACTTGTCTGTCTGGAGTTTGGAATGTCTGGTCAAGGTGTATTGATTTGTTTGGCAGCCAGCATAAGTTACTAAAGATAGTTAATGGAGGTAAGATTTTACAAAATTCAACCTGTCAAAGGTACCTGCTTTTTTGAGAAAAGATGTTCCTTACACTACAAAAATCTTGTATCCAGCCTGATTTTTTTTTTTCCTGCAGGTATTTGTTTATGCTTTCACATTGCTGCTTCAGTATGTTTTGCAGAGTTTTTGTTTTGGAAGTGTTTATTTTTAAAGGCTTTTGGTTTTATATATGTTTTTTACTCTTACACTTTTTATATAAAGCCTTTTTTATTTTTTACAACAGCTTTATGTTTTAGACAGGTCATTTACACCTTTTAGGAACTAACAGATATTAGAATTTATTGCTTTTGCCTCAGTCTGGCTTATTTTTTACTCCTTCAATGCTAGGCAAGGTCTGCCATTTTATCTTTATTTTTTCTGCCTTAAAGCCTGTGATCTCACTTCCTATTTGGGCACTAAGGTGGAGACCCAACCACTCCTGTTCTTACTTCCTTCTTGCAATTTTTGTTAGTTACAAATTCCTACAAGCCAGTGCTCCACTGAATTGTGACAATCTGTTTGAATGAGTTCTGCAGCAATTGTTGCATTATGACTGGTGAGCAAAGAAACACACTGTGCCTTGTGCAAAATAAAAACTGTACTTTAGTCTAATTAATTGTTAATTGTGTTTTATTGATTCTAACACAGTTCAGATTATCCAGACATGACAGGGTGATGCTGACCACTGGTTAATTAACCATGTAATTCTGGTATCTGTTCCCTTTTCTGGTGTTAATGCTCCCCACAGAATATGATGACACTTATTTTTAGCTGCACTCACCCCCCTGATGGTTTGACATGCTGCTGTTTCTCTTCCTTATTAATTAGTAAGAAGTTATTAGAATGGGTATTGTGATTGCTCTTTCTTCCTCTCACCAAGAAGCACCCTCAGACAGATCCAAAGACAGCAGGACAGGTTGCTGCACACCCTTCACCCCTCCAGATGTCAGAGTAGCTCTGCACAACTGTGCTCCTGTGACCTCTTGCACTGCACCAGCTGCTGCACTGATGGCTGGGGAACATTTCCCAGCAGCAGATGAGTGTTGTTAAAATTCACCATGGTTATTCTCATCTCTGATGCCCCAGCTTGCCGGGGTGTCCTAAGTGGGATAAATGTTTTGTGCATTGGTAAGAAATAAAATGCTGTTCTGTTCACTTAAATGTTACTGCTGCTATTAAATTTTCTTTAAAATTGAAACAATTTGTTTTGATAAAAATGCTAGGTTATTCAGTTTACTTGGCAGCTTTATGGTACGTGGGATAATCTATTGTTATTGTTTCTCATTTAAATAGGAGAACAGTTGCATTTCTCACTTTGTTGAGATGCAGTTGGCTAAAAACCATCCTGGTTGGTTCAGCTTCATATCAAACTGCCTCCTGTCGCTGATGGAGGGAATTCCTCTGTTCTGTTCCAGGGTCCAGGCCTGACAGAAGCCCCAGCAATGCCTCCAGCCCACCCAAGTGAGAACATCCCAGCATCTCCAGCGCCTTCACTCCCTGGTGGAGCCATCCCTCCTCCTCCTCCCCTCCCTGGTGCAGGAATGATTCCTCCTCCTCCTCCCTTACCTGGTGGAGTAACAATTCCTCCACCACCTCCCCTGCCTGGTGGAGCAGCAATTCCTCCCCCACCTCCTTTGCCAGGTGGAGCAGCAATTCCTCCCCCACCTCCCCTGCCAGGTGGAGCAGCAATTCCTCCTCCTCCTCCCTTACCTGGCGCATCCCTTCCTCCCCCTCCTCCTCCTCTGCCCGGTGCAGCCATCCCACCTCCCCCTCCTCTGCCTGGTGTGCCCCCACCACCCCCTCTGCCTGGAGGGGCAGGGCCTCCTCCTCCTCCTCCTCTGCCTGGAGGGGCAGGGCCTCCTCCTCCTCCTCCTCTGCCCGGGGCAGCAATCCCTCCCCCGCCGCCTTTCGGGGGGCCCCCAATGCCTCCCCCCCTGGGAGGGGCTCCCTTTGCCCCCTTCCCCATGGTGCCAGCGCTGCCCCACGGCATGAAGGAGAAGAAGAAGTATAAGCTGGAAGTCTCCATGAAGAGAATCAACTGGTCCAAGGTATGCCAAGGTGTGGGGGTGATGTTCCTTCCTCCCCTCCTGCGCTGCACAGATAGGCTTGGTACCGTGCAGTGATGGGTTTTGAAATCTCATTCATCTTGGCAGAGCTCATTGTTGTGCCAGGTGTCCCAGGAAGTCAGTTTAATTCCAGTCATTGTGGTGCCCAGTGTCCCAGGAAGTCAGTTTAATTCCAGTGCCTTCCAGCTTTTACATAAATATACCTCTATCTCCAAACTGTTTTAAAGCAGCTTTCACACATACCTAGCAAAGCAAACCAAATGAAGCTTTTTAAATTCGGGTGTTTGGTGTTGCTGTGAGTTCAGGGATTGCTGGTATCAGGTCTTAGTGTTACTTGTTGATTATTTATCCCAGGTATTTGTTGTTCTCAGTCAGTGATGTGCTGGAGCAGGGCTGTGGCCACTGGGAGGAGCCATGGGGCTGCTCAAGGGAAAGGTTTGGGCATGATTAGCTTGGTTGTATTTAATCACATTTCATTTTTAAAACCATCTTAGAATCTCAGCATTACTTGAGTGGTAAAGTTCAAGCACAATCTGATTACAGGTGAACCCTTAAAGCAGTTCCCAGTTACTCCTTGGCTCTCAGTATATCCAGTCCCTCTAACAGGAGAAGTTACACCAACATCCAGGTGTGTGCTGGGGTGTGTTGTTTTAAAACCCCTTTTTGATCAGTGTAGCCACTGCTCCCTCCATATAAAGAAAATTAATGTAGAGTATTAGATAATTAAATCTGTTATCAAGACTAAATCATTGCATCCTAAAGTTGTGCTTGGCAGTTTTTAGTGGTTTAAAATATGACAGATGTGTTGATGGTTGGTGTAGGTAAAAGTACCGAAATCACTGAATCATCAAGGCAAATGAAAGGACTTTTATGTATTCCATGCTGTGTGGTTCCTCTAAAGTCTGAGTAGTCAAAAGGCTTTGAGGTAACAGAACAGCAGAATAGTCCCACCAGCCTTGGAGGAGGAATCCAGCAAGCTGAGAGAGAGCCTGTGTGGAAATGTGTGGCATGCCAATTTATAGTTTCTTTTGGCAGATGAATTAATGCTTCAGTGATTTAAAATTATTTCAAAATATTTGGAGATGTGCTCAAACAATCTGAAAGCATATCTGGTGGCCACAGTTTGAAAACAGGCTTTCCATATTTAACTAGACTGATATTGAACAGCCTGCCATGTTTTCAGAGTATTAATTTAAATAAATTTTAGAATCAGTTTGAAAATCTTTACTTTTTCTGTAATTGTGATAAAATAATTGCATAAAAGGATAAGTGATAACTTTCTCCATCATGGGAGGAGGAAATAAATGTCTTGGGAAGAAAGGATGGATCGGGATGCTCTGCAGGAGCTTTGGAACTGTGGGACATAGCCTGCTGTCCTGTAAGCACAGAGAAAAGCAAGCTTTTATTGTATAACACATATTGGTAATTGCAGCCAATTTCACTGTGATCAGTTCCATTGGGGAGTTTGTAGGAATCATTTCTGAAGTGTCTGTGTGAACACTGGCTGTGACAATGGAAGGAACTGCAGATGGACGCTTTGCTAAAGTGCTCTGGGAGCAGTGCCAGAGATCCCCTGCCTGCTGAGGAAGTGCAAAGTCTGTTTGATCATCACTTTTAAGGAGCCATCATTTGAGGAATAAAATTCTTACTGTTTAATTTAGTCCCTTTTGCTGTAACTGTCTCTCCCATTAGTGTTGGATTAAGGTAGTTTTTTAAAATGTCTTCCCTGGAGCTGCTGTAAAGCAGGGCTGAAAGGTGGAGGACCAGGATATTGCAGGGAAATTTGAGTGAGGCTGACAAATGCAGTATTGCTGAATGCCCTGCATCTCATCTTGAAGTTAAATAGCCCTTGGAAATTATTTTCATTTGAACAAATTTATAAACAATAATTAATAATGTGCTCAAAGCTGTTAGAGGAGCATATTTTGAAAACAGAACAGCAGTTCTGAGTCATACATGTGAAGAGTGAAGTTGTCTTTCAGCTTCTGTATTGCAGAGCATTTTCTTGCTTTAGTGCAGCCAGCAGAGAGCTCAGCCTCAGTCTCTGCAAGGTCCCCATGGCCACTTCATTTCCTGGCGAGTTGTTCCACACAGTTCTCAGGTAGCAGGGAGAAGTTTGGGAACTCTCTAGGAAGTCATCCAGAGAGAGCTAGAACACTGTCAGAGGCAGCTGCTTTATTTTCTCTGTTTGGAGAACTTGCTGAGTGGGACAAGTACAATAAAGGCCATTTGTGGGCAGCTCAGCTCACCGTGCTTGTGCAGGAACAGCAGGGAGAGAACATTCCAGAACGGGGCTGAACTTCCTCAGCCCAGTGCTCACAGAGGTTCTGTAGCATTTGGTTCACCTTGGCTGTTGAAAACACTCCTGACTGACTCTGGAGATGCTGTTTTCCTTGCAGATCGAGCCTCAAGAAATAGGAGAAAACAGCTTTTGGGTAAAAGCTGAAGAAGATAAATTTGAGGACCCGGAGCTGTTTGCAAAATTGGCACTTACCTTTGGAACCCAAATGAAAGGTACATTCTTACTTTGCTCTTTATTGTGCTTTTATTAAGTTTAAAACTGTGTAATGGCAGTTTCTTTTATGCTTTGTGCAATACTATGGAATCCATTTGATGGTTTTATAGCAGGAAGATGATTTAAAACATATATTAAGCATAACAGTCTATTACAAGAATTGCTCCCCTTCACTTTACAGCATGAAGGGAGGAACCTTTTTTGCAATAATACCTTTTAAAAGTGCACTGTATGTTGCAGACAGATGTGAGTTTTCTTTTAATGGAATTATAATTAAATTTAAATTCTGATCCGAACATCATGTTTATTTGCATTATTATTCCTAGCTGAGAATTTCTGGAATAAGAACAGCAGTTCTTCCTAACACAGTGTTAAAAAAGATGAATTCAGGAAGGGCTCTCAGAGGACTGTGATGAACTATTTCTTGAGTAGATTCCTTGAATTATTTCTGAATATGTTTTTTTTCCGTGTCCTTTTGAAACCTCTTCAAAGAGTTGGTCATGGCTGTGTTTTTCATAAGATAGATTCATATTCCTTTCAGTAGTCAGTGAATTTAAACCATTAGAATTCTCTTTTTGCAGCACACCTTGGAAGCACTTTCTGGTCTATATGTTCAGCTATTCCATGCAGTAATTCAAAAGCATCATTTGCAGTAATTTATCCTTTTTTCCATGCCCAAGTTGGATTAACTCTTGGTTCCTAGCACTGCAGGGAGGGTAGAATGCTGTGGAGTTGGTCACTTCCTTTGGTGTGACAGGAAGGAATGCCCAGCAGCAGATGACAGAATGGCATGAGCCCCTTCTAAATGGAAAGGACAAGCTTCTGCCTTGAGCTGAATTCTTGCACCAGAAATCTGAAGAAATGTTTCAGAATTCCTGAAAAGCTTCTTCGTTAAAAATGCTGAAAAAACCCTCTTGAAATGTTGACATAGCTGACAGTTTCCAGTGAGAAGAAATTCTTGTTGACATAGCTGCACAGTTGTAAAACAGGGAACAACAGCAACTCCTCCAATAGCCTGGTGTACT
This sequence comes from Spizella passerina, assembly GCA_013401375.1. NCBI lineage: Eukaryota > Metazoa > Chordata > Aves > Passeriformes > Passerellidae > Spizella > Spizella passerina. The sequence goes on along the minus strand of WBNQ01056583.1, from coordinate 9,239 downwards.
GATAGCCTTGCAGATATTTTCCCTTGTTTTGTTCTCACTTAATGGCTGTAGAAAACAAGATGCCATAGCAAAGGATGCACATTAAAAATGCTGCTGCACAGTACTCAGGATGTGAAAATCGTACTTGGCTGACTCCTGCAGAAAGGAGGAGTTGTCTGTCTGATTTCAAGGCTTTTTTTAAACTTGAGAACCTGCTGGAAGTCAAAAAGACTCCTGGAGCATTTGGTTGCAGCACAGACCCAAAGAATTGCATGCCAGAAGCAACTTTTCCTGCAGCTGCCATCTGAAAGGGAAACGTGGATTGATGTTCACTGTTCTTCCTCCCCTTTGTCCTTAAGCAGCTCCATGATGTCCCAAATACTGAATTCAGGCATCATCTGGGATCAGATTTCCCTCTTGCTTTATCCCATTTCATGAGTACATTACAGGAGAGTGATAAAAAGCCAAATAGAAATGCGTGTGATATTCTCTCAGGAGCACAGTCAACATGTAAAACAAACAAAGGGATGAGTGGAAGCAAACTGACAATTGCCAAAAGCAGTTTGGATGAGTTAGTGTTTACTGTTTTGTGTTCTGTGGAATTTTGGAATGCCACTGGGAATGGTAACTGAAGTAAAAGCAATGGTAGTGTGTGCATTTATTAAGAATTTGTGATTCCCTGTAAGTTACAGCGCTGAAATTTGGTTAAACCTCTGAATGCTATTCATGATTCTTTGGTACAATGAGAAAAACACTTGGTGAGTTTTTCTCGTGTAACATAATTTTGGTTTAGGATACTCCAAAAATGACTCAATGTTGGCTGTCACTGAGCTGCCAGCTGCAGTTTGAGTGCTGTCTGCTTTAGAGGAGTGCAGCCAGAGCTGAAGGGGTGTGGTACTTCTGGGGAGAAATATTGTTATCAAGTTGAACAATAATTTTTACATGATATATTATTAATGCAATGTAGTTAATGCATCTCAGGAAACCTGGGCTACTGCTTTTTGATGGAGTTGGGGCTGTATATGATTTAATTCTGTAGAATGTCCTAAAACCCACAACTGAAATTAACAGTTTAAAATACTGGTGTTCTTGTCAAGAACCATATCATCTTTGAAATAGTTTAAGCAGGTTATTTTATGGCAAGCACTCTTTTACCAAACTTTGCCTTTATCCCTGATATGAAATTTTCTCTCTGGCCACCAGGAGAAGGGAGAGCAGCAGCAGCAGCACTGCCATGTCTTCAGTGCTTGCTGGAATCTGATGTCCAAAAGCTCCTGTTTGGTTTATGGGATGTTAAATCCCATAGAATTGAATGTGCAGTGTCTCCTAGCAGGGCAGGTCAAGGCTGCAGTGCTGTGATTTGCAGCCAGGCTGTGACACAGCCCATCCTCAGGACTGGGACAGTGCTCAGGGCTGGGCCTGCTGCTATCCAAATCATTCCTCACTGTTTGATTGATGGGCTAATTGCAAAACACTGCAAAGCAAGTTAATGCCTTCTCCCTAAAGGATCATGTTAATTTCTGCCTCTTGTAATTTAGGTTGTGTATTTTGCCAGTCAAGAATGATAGTAGTGCTCTGAAGAAATTAATTATGTGTACAGTAGGTCTGTAAAGGTAGTAATTAGTACATAATAGTCTGTAACTACTGGGATTGTTCCAATGCAGAATTCATTATCCATCCAGCTTGCCTCAAGGGAAAACTTCTCCATCAGGGTTCTGTTGCTTTACAATTAGACTTTTAAAATACAATTCAACAATCATTTTCATATGTTTTCAAAACTGAAGCAAGGTCTTAATAGCTCAGTGGTATTTTCCACATTATGGGAATTTGAGTGGGAAGGGACAAGAGAAAAGACAAACTTCCATGCAAGCTGTAATTGAGCGAAGCACGAACAAAATGTTCAGGTTTTATTTTATATGAATAATGTCTAGAATATGTATATAAATAATGTGTATATAAAGAATATATGGGAGGTCAGTGCACCATTCAACTTGAAGGAAAATTCTTTGCATTCATTTGCATTTGGGACTTAAAAATACAAAGAGCAGCAATTAGTACTTTTAGAAAACGGCTTTGGATTTGCTGTGCTGAGAAGCCCAGATCTAATTCATCAGAGAGCTTCAATGTTTCAGGCTTTCAGTGGATCCAGCTGGGCCAGATTTCCTGTGAGGCAGCTGCATTTGTAGGTGTGAGCAGCAGGACTCAGCTGATGCAAAATCTCTGTGTTAAATGTGGCTGTGTTGCACTAGCTCAGCTTCCTGCGCTGCTTTGGCAACAGAAAAAGGAAGAGAAACCTCTGAACTCCCCAGGAATTGGCTTCAGGATTGCCAACTGCAGGTGGCTCCCTTGGTCTGCTGATGTTCAGGCTGAGTTGGTTTGGTTGCCTTCCCTCTCCTTGCAGAAGGGTGGGATCCAAGCAGAGCAGGATCAGCTCTGCAGTGTGGGGTCACCCAGGGCTCTGTGGCAGCAGAATTTCATTTCCTTGCCTTGCACACCTAGGTCATCAGTCTTCATATCTGTTTCACACAGAAGGGCAGCAGATTGGTTTGTTTTCATCTCTGGATGTATTTGAAATTGTTGTTTTTCAGCTACAGAATAAATTCAAGTACCATAAAGGAGGAGTGAGTTATTAGTTTACTATTTTTCACTTTCCTTTTCTTCTCCACTGGATTTATTCAGCAGATAAACTCTCAAACTCAAGGGTGAAAAAGCTTTGCATGGTTTAAACAAACTGCTGCCTGACAACATTACCATCTAGCATAGATTTATGTATGTGTATCTCTGTATTTTGATGCATTTTATGTACATTTTTTTACTTCTTAGGTGATCTTAANGCATGGTTTAAACAAACTGCTGCCTGACAACATTACCATCTAGCATAGATTTATGTATATATTTCTCTGTGTTTTGATATATTTTATGTATTTTTTTTAATTCTTAGATCTTAGAGTTATTTTAGAGTCCAAGTCTTATTTCCAGAGCATCAGGACCCATTTAATTCATCACAGGACAAAAGGACTGATATGAGTATAGTGTTCAGAAGGATCTAAAAGAAAGCAAAAGTTCCAATTAGGAGGTAAAGATTGTGAATATTAGTTCTTAATATTTTATGTCAAATAGCAATTTAATACATTCACTGTTCAATAACTTAATTTCTATGTCAAAGGTAGTTTGTAATATGGAATCTTAAGAAAACATAATTTATTTTGAAAAAACATCCTATGTAAAATACAGGACCTGTTGGTGTGACCTACTGACTGTAGTTGTTCTCATCATGTAACAGTGAATGAAGAATATCCCAGATTAACAAATAAAATCTATTTAGACTTTTTCAGAAGTTAGGCTCAGTGTCAGTTGTGCTATTTTTGTTTATTGTCTTCTTTTTTCTGTAAGATTTTATTTATGTAACACCTTCAGAATTTTCATGTTTTAGGGTTGGACAGGGCAGGAGTTTTCACTGCAGGTCTGTGTGGCACACTTTGGTTGTGTCTCAGGACTCTGCTCTTAAAACTTTGTGGTAAATCCCTAAGGGGGCAAAATCAAGAGGGATGGGTCAGATGGGTGCCATTTTCCTCTCTCCAGTTTGTTGTCCTGGAGCCTGCTTTCTTTGCATCTGCAGCTGAGTTAGTTTTTCAGAGAATTGTTGTTCCATAAGAGGGTTCTGAGAGAAAAATCTGGGCATTGTCTTAATCAGCATTGCAGAAAGAACTGCAATAATTGCACCTTCAGAAAATCAAATGCAAACAGCCTGTGTGTGAATTAAATTGTATTCAAATGAGGAGACAGGTGGGAAATAGTTTGAGGTCTGGGCTATTTGAAGGCTGCTATCATTATTCATGGATTGCTTGGAGGTACAGCATAATGTATTCCCCAGAATTGCTGCAGCAATGGAGTTCATTCCAGAATCAGCATCCTGGCTGCTCTGAATCCAGGTCAGATGCTCTGAAGTGGAGGCCATTCCTTCAGTTTTACTTTAATTGGCAGTGCTTAACCCTTGTGGAGCATCACTGGCACAGGTGAGGGCTCCCTACTGGAGATGTGAGGAGCAGGGGTCTGCAGTGAGGAATCCTGCTGGCTCCTGAGACACTGGAGGAGTTGTGCAGGTACAAACTGATTTTCCCCTGCCTGCTCAGTGCCACGTGCCAGCCTGGCATTGGAGGGGCTCTGCTGTGTGTGTGTGCCTGCTGCAAGGCCATCCTTTGCTTAAACCATCTCTGGCACTGAAAAACTTCTCAAAAATATTAGTAACAGAGCCCCTGCTGCTCAGATTTTCTGCAGGTTTCAATTAGTAATTTTGTCAGAAAGCTTCACTGGATGAATTTAAGGAGAATTTAAATAGAATTGGAGTGGGGACAGACATGTTTTGTCTAAAAGAACCTCTTCTGTGTATTTATAACAATGTTGTGACTGAGTTGTCTTAGTAATGTGTTATATTTTAGGTGGTTGCTTACAGAGTTCTTGTGTTAATTTGTTATACCTCAACTCTCAGAAAATGAAAATTTTGAAGAGGAAAGATGGAACAGCAGTTTGCCTGTAAAGAAAAGCCAAGGGAAGGTGAACTCTGAAGGGCATTGGGGTTTTCCTACAAAGGAAATTGGCCCAGTGGGTTCTTCCCAACCTTGAAGGTGTTGGAGGCTCCCATTAGGGAAGTGTGAGGATCACTGCTGGTGACACACAGACAAGTGTTCATCCTCCACACATTCCAGCAGTCTGGAGCTCCAGCCCGCTGTGTGATGACTCTGGTACAGATTGGTACCTTCTGTACCTCCTCCAGGCTCGTTTCTCTCAGGAGCTGCAGCTTTGTGTGTGTGAGCTTGCTGCAATCCAGCAGGGCAGGGAAGGCAGCTCTCATTGCCAGTGTCTGATTGAGGCTCGGTGATGCAGTGCTCAAATAAAGCCCAGCACTTTTAATGAGGAGCTGAGGACAGAGACACATGTACTGGCACTGCAGAGACAGGGATTGTGTACAAAGACTAATTAGCATGAAATATGAATACATTCATGAAGCACTCTTGATCTATAATGCTCTTACAGAGAGTATTTTTTTCCTATGAATTCGATGAAAAAGAAATTCAGAAGTTGAATTGAAAAAAGAATCTGTGTTGAACTGCAAAAAGAAATGGGGTTTGTTTGTTTTTAAGCCAATAGAAATCTATATTCCTGGAATAAAACCCCTTCTGTATGAATAAATAAAGAGATTAGACTGAGAAGAATGCTTTCTCTAATGTCAAAACAGAAAGAATAACCTGCAAAAGATGCTCCTCTTCAAGTATACAACTGATTTTTCATGGGAAGTTAGGTTAGATATCCTAAAAATCTATTTAATGTGAATCTAGTTACTCCCAACAAGAAGTGTTCAAGGCCAGGTTGGCTGGAGCTCTGAGCAGCCTCAGTGGAAGGTGTCCCTGCCCATGGCAGGATTTGGAACCAGATGATCTTTTAAGGTCCCTTCCACCCCAAACCATTCAGTGATGATGTGATTAAATCACCCTATGGGTTTGGCAGCAATCCTTTGTTCAGNTTCAGTGATGATGTGATTAAATCATCCTATTGTTCAATGAACTGTTGGGATTATCCACTGTGGCAATTCTCCTCAAGTGTGGCTTCTCTTTCACATGCAGGAATTGATACCTGTAAATGCACAGGAAATGCACTGATGGGGAGCTGTGCAGAATGGTTTTATAACCATTCCTTTTATAACCATTCCTTTTATAACCATCCCTTTTGCCTTCTGATGGGTTTGGAGCTGTAGATCCATTTTCTGGCAGCTCCCTCAGTGCTGGTCAATGGAACTCCAGCTGAGTGTTCAGTGCAGGTTCTTCAGCTGAACATTGGCTGGGAATTTGTGACCCAAGTGAAGTAGGGAAGAATAAAACGTCCAGAGAAAGGCTGGAGAGCAGACCAGCTCCTTACCAGGACAGTTGGTGCTGACTATTAAATAGCTTCTGCACCAATATTTCACTGTGCTGAACACTTCCAGCAGAGTTCTAGGAATAACAATGCCTTTGCTTAAATAAATAAAACCCCACTGTAAACAAAGCCATGGTTATAAGCAAAATTGATGGTCTTGCTTGTAAAATAGTTCTTGCAAGGCTGCATTAAAGAGCTGCCCCCTGCATCTTTCAGCAGAACCATGGTTAGCACATCCTGCACTTCCTCCTAAATCTACTTTCTATCAAAAGAAATAGAATGTGTTTTTTTTTTTTCCTGCAGAAGCATAAACTGACAGAATGTGTCTGATTCATGGCCTGGTTCCACTTGCTCACTGTGCTGACCTGCAGTGATTCTATGTTTGTAGAAAAATGATGCCCTCTCCATGGATTTTATGTTTTATGTGCAAAACTGTTTTTTCCTTTCTTATTGCTGACCAAAAAGCTCAAAAAAAATGTCATCTGCTCTTGACATGGAGCATTTCTCTGAGTGATAGTTGCTTCACCTGTAATGCTGTACCAGGCTGCTTTGGACAGAATAGCTGCTATTGCAAGAATTTCTGCCATTTACAGCAGAGCAAGGATACCTCTGTTACCTACAGGAATAAAGGTTCTTTGGAGAAGGAGACATTCAAAAGCTATCTGAAGGATTAAAAGTTAACAATCATGCTATTAAGTTTCTGAATTCATTGAGAAATTGAAAATACTAGGTACATAGGCATTAGTACAGATAATAACAAAAGTATCAGCTTTTGGAATTACTTATTAATCATCTCAAATGGATGTAAAGCTATAATTACAACTCTCTATATTGTGTGTGTTCTGCAATGTGAGAAACTGAAATGTCTCTGAAACTTCCTCTCGGGTGCTTTATTCTGTCCTGTGAGGGGGGAATGTCATTATTGTAGAATACTGCTACTGAATCATTTCCCACTGTGAAAAGGCCGTGGCTTAAAGGCTTTCTAAAAGCAGAAAGTCCACGTGGTGAAAGTCAGTGTGGAATTACCATCAAGCTGCATTTTCTGAATGGGAGTACCTGTGGAGTGAATGTCAAGGTGTTCTTTGGCATTTTTTTTGTTGTTGTTTAATTGAAGATTTGGATCATTAGCACAGAGACTCTTAATGAGTCACTCTAGCCAGATTTGGCTTGTGGTGGTGGTATAAAAGGTAAGCAGAGCACAGGTGCTAAATTCAGGCTGTGCAGTGGATCCTGCCTGTGCTGGGGTGAGCAGTGGAGCCTGGCATTGTGCTGAAGGTGAGAGACTGGGAGCTGTGTGCTCTGCACTATTTTTAGTCTGCTACAATGCAAGCAGCTTAATTTAGTACCCTGTGTGTCCCCTGGGACTAATGCTGTGGTGTGGCAGTCATTTATCTTGTGTGTCCTGCAGGCAGATAATCATTGCCTGAGTGTTCTCTGGGCACCTGGGTGTGTTCACAACACTGTGGGTTCCTGGCCCCAAGAAAGCTTTTCCAAGGTAAATCCAAGGTGGTGGCAACACACACAAATCCAAAGCAAGGCTGACTTCAGGCTGAGCCCTGGTTTTCATCTTCAGCAGGTGACTGAGAGCAGCTGCTCAGTCCAAAGAGTAAATACATGTTAATATCTATTAAATGGCTGCTGCTGGATGTACACAGAATGGATTAAACAGAGATCCTTCTCAGCTGCCAGCACTTGATGTTTTTTCCAAGCCAGAGGTCACATCTTTACACCTGGTAAAGTCTTTGCTGTGTTTTGTCTTCAGTGAACTCAGGATCTTTGAGCATTTATAACCTGTGTCATTGCACTTCTCTGTGTTTCAGACAGATGTGTTGTTTTGCAGAGTTTTAACCCTGCTGCTTCTGGTCATCCTGGCTTGCTGCCTCCTTTTTCTCTCATTGAACATCTCATTAATAGCTAATTTATATTTATTTCTCTGTGTTTTCAGAGCCTGCCCAAAGGGTCAAACCCAAATAGTGCATGACCCACAGAAGGCACAGTAAAACTCATCTGGCCATCACCCAGAAATGATCAGTGGGTCCGTTCCCTTTCCTGAGGGGCTCTCAGATGTGCTTGTCACCAAACACCTGGCTGTTTGTGTTCCAGAGTGACCCTAGAGTGCCAGGAACACTGCAGTGTCCCAGGGTGTGGAACTGTGGCATGGCCTGGGTGAGGTGGCCACGAGTCAGAGATGGGGACAGTGGCAGTGCCTTCCCTGGGCAGCGTGGGGCCTGAATGAGGGAAAGAGCCTGAAGGAGAGATGTGGGACTCCAGGGGGCTCCCCAAAATACAGTTTATTGTGTCCAAAGTGTTAGAGCCATCCAGGGCTGTGGGTGACAGAGCTGTGCCCACAGCTGTCAGCTCCAGCTGCAGGCAGGCCTGGAGACCCTTAGTTTAGGTTACA
>WBNQ01056582.1:3854-18108 GCA_013401375.1 Spizella passerina | reverse complement strand
AAAAATATTGGCATCCAGCATCCCTAGCCTGCCATGGGAACCATCTCCCTTATTCCTGGGAGTTACCCTGTGCCTTAAGCCACCCCTGCCTGCTGACCCCATGACACACCTCACTGTGGAAAGGAGAACCCTCCACATGTGCCCATAGCACAGCTTTGAAGCCTTCCAGGGGACCTGAAAACTTTGTATTTTACTTAGAATCTCAGTCCCTTCCTGCTGCCAGGAGATATCCTGTTGTTTTACTCCACTGAAATGAGGACAGCTTGTTCTCAGTGGGATCAAGTGTTTCCTGGAGCCTCCGGTACCTGCCCTGCCCCTCAGTGGCCCCCTGGCCCAGGGAAGGGCACTGACTCCCCTTTCCCTTCCCCATCCCTCTGGTGTGCCTGGAAACAATGACATCTTTCAGGTGAAGCACCATTTAAAAAAGAGCTCCAGAGGCAGATGGAGCACTGGAAGGTTCAGAGCATCCTGGGGATCTCCCTGGAGGGCTCCTGATGAGTCCAAGCTGCAGCACATGGACACAGGCACCACAGCAGTGAGCCAAGGGACAGGAGGAGATCCACAGCATTCAGGATGTGGCTTAACTTGGCACACATGAACTTCAGATTTCACTGATGGAGCCCACATTAAACAAGCACAGGCACCAGGATGTGACACAACTTGAGTAATAAAGCTTCAGTGTGGGAACTGCCAGAGGAAGGAGCCTCAGCATCAATAAATGTGCAGGGCAAACGGGCCAGCTGCAATTTATTCTGCATGTGCTTCAGACATTTCACATTGTCTTCATTCCTCACAAAGTTTTTGTGATGCCTGTTTCATGAGCATGTTCTAAATGCCAAATTTAGCTGCAATGAGCATTACTTAGCAGGCTCATGAACGCTCCTCCTGCCTATTGTGGTGGGGAAAATAAACAAATTATTAATCTGAGATATTTATGGTGCAACATTTTACAATGACTAGTCAGTCTGGCTATACATTAAAAGCTCTTTTGTTTTGTTTTGTGGCTGGTTAATAGCAGAAGTGAGGCACTCCAGCCTCTCCTTTCCTCAGAACTATTAGGACCATAAAGGAAAGGTGAGGCAGGTGGGAATGGGATTTCCTCACCTCATTCCTGGTGCCTACAAGATTGACACTGTCCCAACAACTCACCAGCAGCTCCTTTACATTCAGTGGAGAGCAAGAGGCAGCCCAGGGAGTCACCAAGCTAAGATGGATGGCTTTAAATAAAGGAAAATGTTTCTAGAGAGTAGACTGCCATATGTATCTCTGTGGGTGTGGCTGGCACTGCCACACCTGAGAGCACAGAATGGGGAATTTGGAAGCCAGTGAGATAAAAGGGCCACAGCAATGGTGCACAGTCAAAACAGAGCAAGAACATGAGTCCCTGTATGTTTTTGTGTGACCATGGAGACACAGGTCTGCTTCTTCCCAGAACACCCTGGCATGGAAACCTTCCCCAATGCAAAGGCATTTCTTCACCCACCTGAATGCAGGGCTCCTTCCTGCCCCTTTGTCCCCTTGGCCACCACGCTCAGCACTGCACTCTGAGAGTTGGAAATTCAACCTCTGCAGAGCCAAGCTTGGCAGAGCTGTCAGGAGTGGGCTGACTGGAATTCTGCAGCAATCACAGAGCTGTGGGTGGCAATTTGCTGCTCATCAGCCCCGTGGCCACTTGAAGGCTGCATGCCAGGGCTGAGAGGAGCCCTCATCATGTGGGGCATCTGCTGCAGGGGGCAGAGATGCCTCTTGTCTGTCCCTGGCACAGGGAGGGATTGTGTTTCTTTCGGCAAGTGACCCTTCTTTCAGGACAGGGCTCCACAGAAATACCCCCTGTTGGACAGGGAAAGCAGCAGAACATAACAGGGGTCTGTGTTACCAAAGAGCTGCTCAGAGCTAATGGGGGTGCCTGCAGGAATGGTGACAAAATGACAGAGAATGCTTCCTATTTGGTATTAATATCAAAAAGCAGGGGGGAAGATGAAGAGCTGGTGCTTCCCTTGATACGTCCCTTCCCTACTGGGATCCTGAAGGGCAGTTCACCCTGATTTCCACTTCCCAAGCTCCTCCTGAGCAGCTGGCATGGAAACGCTGCTTTTTGAGGAAGGAAACATCATGACAAGTCTTTGAACTCACAGGGCTTTTCAGACCAACTGTTATTTTCCTCAGGGCTCATAAGTAGAGAAATTCTCCTCTGCTGAGTGTTAATATCCCAGCAAACTGATCTGTTTTCCCTTCTATGCATTGGTCAGGGCATTTCTAACAAGTCCATCTCTAGAGCTCCTAACATACATTAGAGATGTTATTTCTTGCTGGTGTGTAGCTGATCCTACACAGAAGGAGAGAAAGGGGAAGGATTTCCTTGAGGACCTTTGCTTAGCTGTGAGGCTCTTCCAAATCTGAAAAAAACCCTTTTGAGATCAGATCAGCCAGATCTAGAAAAACCTGAAGGACAAAGGTTCCCAACAGTGCAAAAAGCTGACACTGAAGCTTGGCCAGGTGTGACATGGTCAGCAGTGCAGGGGAGGAACAAAGGGTTGGACAGCCTAAGGAGGTAGCCAGGCAATTATTCATTTAGGAGGCATTTTTTATTGCTTTTGTGAAGCATGATTCATCTCTCAGTAAGTGCATGGAGAGTGGATCCTCTGGCTGTGCAAATGAATCAGCACACGCTCCCCTCTCCCTGCTCCCACAAGGCTGAGACCCTGCACAGCCAAACCAGCCCTGGGAGGAAGCAGGTCTGAGAGTCAGCAGCTGATCACACCACCACAAACAAGAATTCACAAGTTTAAAGGGATAGAAACCCCTCTTGTCATGGACTGGGTGTTGTGGATGTGAACATATTCCTGTAAGGTGCTCACACCTCCTAAGAACATGGCCCTGGTTGCTCAAGAGAGAAATACAGAACAAAGAGCCATCAAGGCCTGGAAAGGGTTTTTTGTCAGCCATGTTCCTACCTGCTTTGAGCACAAGCACCTTATGCCTCAGGAAATTCAGCCAGAGTGGGATAAAAAGGCCAGGTTTTCATGGACAGGGTCTCAGTGCTCTCCAGCCTCATTTATCTCATCCCCACACGCTGCTGGTGCTGACAGCCAGAGATGTCCAGAGGGAGCTGGCACACTGCTGCACTGCCTGTCAGGGGGCTGCCTCTAAGCTTCCCAAAAAATGCCTTGACTGCAGCAAGGGAGTGAGGTGAATATACAAAAATGTACTATTTCTCCTGAACTGTACCAAGTTAATGATATTTTCCTCCCCCCCTGCACCCCTGTAAATCAGCACGTGACTGGGACTCAGCAATGCTACACTGATGTAGAACCACATTTGGGAGGGAACTGGTTGGTGTAAATTATCCCTTTCTATTTCCTAGAACATAATCTGGTGCCAAGTTCTGTCAAAAACATGGAGAAAACATTCACTAGATTTTTCCAATGGCAATAGTCTGTCTAAACACAACTTTAAACGTTTGCCATTAAAGTTTTCTTAATCTCATTAAAGTGACTTGCAAAACCATCTGCTAGCTAATGAAGAGTTTTTAAAGCTTTAATATTTTATTTTACAATGAAATATACAAAGAGGAAAACAGGACAGGTATTTAGAAAGACAATGGCAACAATCTGCTGTTCTTCCACAGAAAGCTGATGATGTTCACTCCCATGGCTAATTAAAGTGACTGAACACTTCAGCCCCTTGAATATTCCTTGTACAAATAATGCAATTCCTATTCTCGTGATACTTGCCTAACACACAGCAACTGAAAGAACATTTCCAGGAACTATTTCTCAGCATCCTTCCAAAAATACCAGTGACTGGTACATTACAGAGAAGGGCAGACAACATTTCTGCTCAGGGTCTGCATGACCTTGCCAAAATCCCTTGGTGGTTCTAGATCCCCTCAGCCCTCACATTCACTTCCCTGAGTTACTCAGAAATTGAACAAGGGATGAGAAATCATGGTGAGATCACCAGGGACAGTGATCAGCCAGACTCAGAGCAGAGGCTGGGCCAAACCCAAGGGACAGCACTGCTCTTTCCAGGATCTGGCTGTGATCCCCAGCAGGAGTAGAACAAACTTGGTTCATGCCCCTATGAGCAGTTAATGGCAAGGAGTAAGGGAAGTCATGGGGAGCCATCTGAGATGGTATTTAGCAGTATTAGGGAACAGAGAGCCCATCTCAGAGCTGAAATGAGCAGGAATTTCAGGTCACATCCAGGAGACCAGGTCTCCTCCACTTGCTGCTCACTTCATCTCTGATGTGGGACATCCCTGGCTCTGATACCTGGATCAACTGATACTTTCACACTTCATGTCTCACCATCATTCTCTGTTTCTGTTGCTTTCCCCTGCTTTTTGTCTCCTTTAACATCTCTGCTTCTCAGCAGTGATTGCTTACTCCTGCTGAGCACCAAGGACTCTGCTCAGAAGGAAAACTGCAATCCTCAGCATGGTCCTTGCAAAATATGGCAACTGAAGGAGTAACTTAAAAAAAACCCAAACACATATATCCCACCCCAAATCTCCCAAAGCACTTTCTTGGATAGCAAGCCACCCTATGGCCCTATCAACCTAAGATATATCCAAGAATTTAATGACAGCTAAGCCTGTCTGTGAAAGTAGGCTTGAAATTAACTGGCAGAGCTACAGCCTGCCTTCCAAAGCTCTGCTGAGTCCTGTAATGGCTGAGTCTTCATCCTGCCTGCTGCTGATCTTCACTTGAGGTGTTACAGATGGCCTTAATTGCTTATCTCCTTCTGAGCTTCATACCTGCTGGGGCAGATTAACAGATGGGACTGATCAATAGGCTGAATGCAGCCCTTGGGACCCCTAAACTACCCCTCTGCACAGTGATTAGTGCAATGGTTCTCCCCACTCACACAAAATTTGTAATCTTCTAACTGCTGAACTGTCACATCCCACCTTTGGTGCAGCCCCCTTCACTCTGTACCACATTTACAGCCAGAGACAACACCTGGGACTGTGCTGGACCAAGAGGCCAGGGAGATCACAAAGTCCACACTTGCACATGTGCCAAGAGCCCTGGCCAAAAGTGCTTCAGATGGCATCTTATTCATGCAGTGCAGCCAGCAACTCTGAACCAACATAAATTATACTGGGAAGATGAACAAGATGAAAGATCATTCATCTTACCACAGGCAGAAAATACACTCAGACTCTTCCTCGTGGTGCCTGATGGCCCAGAAGGAAAACACAATGATTCACATTGTGCTGATTTGCTGTTGGAGACCTCAGAGCTTATGGTAGGTCCTCCTGATTTAATGCACCATGCAGCAGTAACTAACAATTTCTCAGTGGCCTTGCCTAAGATTTTTCTTGAAAGCAGTGAGTAGAGTTTTGAAAACATTTGCTTTAGCTGTATTTTATGCCATGCCAAGCCATGAATCTTACCTGAGTGGTGCTGGTGTGAGTTGGACTCTCCTCTGCTGAGCTCCCAGAGCATGGGCAGGGATCACAGCCAATACAAGGATTAATCTGTTTCCCAGACACAATGCTGTGCTGAAGAACTGTTGTTCAATAACAACACATCCACCTCAGAGTAAGGCTGTGACCACCTAGAAGGTTCTGACAACCTCAGCCACCCCCATTTATATTAAAAGCAGCAGAACAGATAACTCCTCTTTGCTGTTTAATTAGGCATGGCTTGACAAAGAAGGGGACTTAGCACAGTGTCTGGTTTACTCCAGGACTGGTTTTACCCACAGTACTCTGGTTTTACCCCAGAGCACTTCTATCCTTTCCTTCACTACTGCTACCACCTCTAGAGACTGCTGGTAACAGCACAGATCCTGGAGTGATGGAAACCAGCAAAGCTCTCCCTGCCTCCTGCTCACTGCACAGCCCAGTGCACACCAGAACAAAGAATATTCCCTCATCTTTCTGGTTTTAATGCAGCTTTCCTCCTTAACATCAAACTACAACCCCTAAACTCACTCTAAATAATTAATTTTTTTTTTTCACTTGAGAAACAATGGTAGCTCACCATCTCTTCTTCCTCATCTGGCTTGGTGTCCTACCTCTTTCAATACCCTCCAGTGGACTGCTCAGATTATAAATGATGAATATCATGCAGGATACACCATGAAACAGAAGAGTCTGGAACTCTTGTGTGGAAAAGGGACAACACTGCCTCACCTCTGCTGCTACCAAGATGCAGCTTTTGTCCCTCTTAGTCTCTGTGGACAATTCCCTTCTACTTTTCCCACAGAAGAGCACTGAAGAAAAATTACCTGGAAATCAAAGTGCTGGTGCTGTTTCTTTTCATTGCTCTGTTCAAATTCCTTTAATCTGCTGTATTTTTCTGCTTTTAAAGAATTGAGAAACTTTACTAGGAGCACTGAGAGCAGTGAGAAAGCATTCTTGCTGCAATTTGGCAATAGAAATGGATAACACAGTGATTGCCATCCCTGTGCCCAGTACTGGGTGACTTACTGCCCTCCCACACAATAAAAAATGTACAGTTCAGGCTACAAGTTGTTAAATCCTGTGCTCCTGGAGTCCCACAACAAGAAGGGAATTTCATTTTGCATTTTTATCAACTGTATGTGCCTCCCTAATTTCCATGAGAATGCACAACGGGTCCTGTAAGAAAAAAATAATTACAACAAAGCAACTCACCAAGTAAATTTGTTATGCCCTAAGTCCTGAATTCTCACTGAGCTCCTTTCTCCTTAACTGCTTTTCTTAAACAACCACCACTCACCAAGATCACTGCCAGGTATCAGGGTGGGCAAAAAACCCTGAATAATGTGCTGTAACTCTTCTTATAGACGAGACAGGAGTAGAAAACTGCAACAGCCTCTTCTGTATTACAAAACACAAACATAAGAACAAATGTGCTATGACCTACTAGTGAGAAATGAAGGCAATATAAAGCCTTGTAAGATTTCAGTTTTATTAGCATTATTTAACTTCTGAGACCATTAAAGGAGGCCTATTTGATGAATGCAGCTGTGGGGACAGAATGGTTTTGGTTATGAAAGGATGGTGTGGCACAGAAGAGAAAAATGAGAGGACAAAGCCAAGAGCTGTGCAGCTTGGGAAGAGCAGAAAAGATGAGGCCAAGGTGGTCAGTACTTTTTAATATCTCAATTGTTAGCAGGGAGAGGGCAGCTGTGATGGACACTGCTGGAGAAGTTCCCAACTCCCAGTGGAAATGGCTGAAACAGCTGAAGAGAAATTCAGATAAAAACATCCCAATGTCAAAGAGAGCAGAAGTGTGCCTTGATCACACTATGGGAACACAGTGAAATGCTGGAATGACACATACTGCCTTGTCAAACCCACTATTAATCATCCTTTTATAGGCTAAAACTTTGCAGGAGATCCTCCTGAAGATCCAGCAGTACCTCTTTTTCCAGCAAAAACTAAAAGTAGCAAGCACCCACCTTTACAAAGGGCAGATGTGGATTTTTGTCTCCAAACTGTGGCAGCCAGATGTTGATAAAATAACATGATTTTTAACTCAGCACACACCTTGTTTGTCAAGATACAACTTTGAGAAACAACCACTGGAACAGTTCCACTAAATACACACACCATATATTGTTCCCACAGTCAGTTAATTATACAGCTTAGTGGAAAAGCCTCGTTAATGTTATGTACTTTACAGAAAGCATCTACATCTATCAGTGGAACAGTATCTTGTAAAAAACACTTGCCTGATTGCTGTGTCTTCCCTTTTAGGGACAAAAGAAAGCTCTAAATGACAAATTTTGGCCACAACCAACCAATCATGCAGCAATCAAAACTGAATGTTTTTAAGAACTAAGACAGAAAAATCAGAAATCATCAAGAGAACATCATAGTAACAGATGGGCTATGTAAAGGTTTTATTTTTTATTTACAGCAAATATATTACAGTAAAAAAGGTTAACATGACTCGTGGTTGTGGAAGGATGGTACATATGCATACATCAAAAAGGTTTCATTTTCTTGGCACTAACTGAACTGAATACAAGGATTCAACACAAAAATAAGAAACAGAACATTTATTAGGCAAACTCTGACTGTACACATCTGCAACTGGGGTTTCAATGCAATCCAAAGAACACAAACAAGTCATCAGAATGGCAAAGACTTTTTTGATGAACATGTTGAACCCTCAAGACAAGGCTGTCTGGCACCATTTAAAAGTTGCTGTACTGAACACACTGATTTTAAAGAAATGTCACAGATGATTAAGACACTGAAAATGCACTCAGCACAGTGAAGAAGCCCATTATTTTCCTTATTTCTTTTTCTACTCCCACAGTACCAGAGTGTTAAATGGCTGCATGGCAGACAAGCTGGGTGCAACAGCTGGAGAATTTTGCCTGTCAAGCAAAGTGACTTGCAGCAAGAGATGTGCTTTCTGCAGCAAACCCAGTGATACACAGCTTGTGTGGCTTCAAGGAAGATGATCTAAGAATACCAAATGTTGAAGCCTTATAAGCTCTTTGTATCATAATCAGAATCCTGAGAAAAGCAGGATCCAAATTACTCCAAGTGAATTCAGGCTTACTTACACACAACAAAATTGTCCAGATATACCAACAGTAGTAAACAGAGTTAATGCAGTGTTAATCCTTTTACGTTTTAATGACTAGCTATAAAAACAGAAACTAGCATGTTCAAATCTGTTTACATTTCCTGAGCTTAGTTAAATGAAGAAGGAATGAACGTTACAAAAATCCCGGTAAGTCACCAATAAATTAAAAATGTACATAACCACTATAGCTTAAGAAGCTCAGAGTGAAGTCTGCCTATCCAATATCCTTTCTTTAGGAATCCTGTACAGAAACCATTAACTTCACCAGCAATACTGAGATGCTATGGAATTGTAGGTCTTTTTTTTTCCCTTGCTCTTCCAGCAGATTGCCTGATGGCCTTTCCTAATCAAATCATGAGAGCATTCAAAAACTGCAACCCTCTACTTGCAGTGCACAAAACAGTGTTCTCAGCAACACAATGTACTACTGAAATTCAAATTTCCTAGCTGCAGTTATTTGGGTGGGCTCTCAGCTCTCACACACACCACCACCACCCTGGTAGCAGGTTTGGTGTCCTTTGAGGGGACAAAGCAGGAGACTGGAGGAAAGACCCTCAGCAATATCCATCTTAGCCCATCTTAGAGGTTTCTTTAAGAGCCAAAATCTTGCATTTGAGAAAAGCACTCGACCTACATGAGTCATACACATGTTTATTTATGCATGTTTATTTCCTGCATAGAGAATACTGTGTACCTTGGAATAAAACCCAAGTCTTGAGAATATACTGAGAGTATATTTGTAGCAGTGCTATGGAAGATTAATTCAAACCCAAACAATCAAACTCAATGGTCTCAAAGACTTGCAGAGCACAAACTTTGATAAAACAAACCACTTTTTAGAAAACTGTCTGCTTATAGCATACTTCTGTTTTATGGTGTAGATAAAAGAGGTAGAAAGGTTTATCTCCTCAGTATCAGTTTCTGTGCAGTATTTATAAAATGTCAGGAAAAAATCTATAGCTTTTCAGTGAAAATACCAGCTTTTCTCCTAAGAATTATAAGGAATCTCTTCTTTCCACTTAAGTGCTGTAAGCTAAGTAACTGGAATCTGGTTCAGTAGAGCTTTTCCTTCCAGTAGCCTTACCACACCAATTTTGTTACCAAGTTCTGCTTCTAAGAAGTCACTACAGAAATACTCCTATACAGGGCTCAAAAATCCCTCACAGATACAACACACCAAGCCATATTTACCAGCCAAATAGCATCAAGTCTGCTCCTAAAAAAAGCACTCACTCTTGCTTGACTTGCATGATCCAAGCTACCAAGAGGGACAGAGAAGAATGGAAGTATGGAAGGCTGTGTGCCCTTCCCCTCTTTGGTGATGATCTCAGATGTGAGCACCATCATCACCCTGTCTGGCAGAGCATCCTGAAGCAGCTTCTCTTCCTGCCACAATCCAATCTCTGTAGCAGGAGGATGGATGGTGCTTTAGTAACAAGCGCTCCTCAAAAAAGGTAGAAGGAAGACCCGACCAGGAGACACAGCTGAACAGAAACTGTGCTGGTAAGATAAATATCCATCTTTCCCTGGTGTTAAGAGAAGCCTGCAGCATTACAGTTTTCATGATTGTCACCAGATAAGGGAGAGAGATGGAAACATCAGCTGCAGACATGCAGAGTGTGATCCAGAGTGCAGTGCATTTCCCACGGAGCCTCGAGCCTCGGCCCAGCAGTGCCAGGGGAAGGCAGGTCAGAGGCACCAGGGTGGGATCTGCCCACTGGGCCTCCACTCCTGACCCCTGCTCTCATGGCACTGCCAGAACTGCTCTATCTGTGACAGAGGACCTGCCTGCTGACATTTCAGGGCATGCAGGGCTGGAGCTCCAGCTTTATTCACATAGCAACGACTGTTGAAGGATGGGATTTGAGCCATGAAAGTCAGGCTGCTGCATGCTGACCTTTAATTTACCCAGTGAATGCTAAGCAAATTACATTAAATTAAATTCAGTCAAAGCAGATGCTAGCTTATTTATTAAAAAGCTCAGCTTTCTCTTTCCTTCAACTGGTTTTAGAGACCAGCAGCTCTTGGGAGCAGACCTTCCCTCTAACTAAGTCAGGCAAGAGGAGCTCCATAGAGATGGCCAGAGTGACTCTCCTGCAGCAGCACCAGCCTAAGAAGACCTGGCTTTCCCTAAGGATGCCCAGCAACAGTTCATGAGCACAGCATCTTTGCCTCCTTCCTCCCTGCATTTCCTACCCAACCCAGGTGTTCTCCCTCCTTCCACAAAAACCACACCGGACTCACAGTGGAAGACAATTCTTCATTGCCTTCTACTGCCAGATATTTTAAGAAATCTATGAATTTACTAGTATAAAGAAGTATTTACTCTGTTTCAGAAAACCAGTACTGCTCTGCAAATATATAACTTACCATTAACTTTTGACAGGGTTGGGTAAGGGAACTCATATACAGCAACATGGTCACATTCACAATCCAGGTTGGAAACATTTCCTTCTGTCACTTGTAGCATGATGAGACTGACTAATTTTCCTGTACTCAAATAATCAACAGGCCTTGTCCTTCAACCTGCTCCCTTTCAGCAGTATGCCTAAAAGCAGTCACATAAATAAGAGATGTGCTGCTTTCAGCCACACAGGCTTCATGCACAGTCTGTTTTGTCTCTTTTGTTTTGCTCTCTGGAAACATTACTCTCATTAATTTAATTCTCCAACTATGATCCACCAAAATAAAAATAAATTCAAGTAGGAATCCAAACTGGTTATTGCTGGGTTATGGATCAATGTAAACTGACCAGACCCAAAGCCAACCTTGAATTCGCTTTACAAAAGTCAGGATTGTTCCATTACATTTGCTGACCATAGACAGCTTCTTTCACTATTCATACAGCTTGAAGACCAAAGATTTGCTGAGAACAAGACATAGTCCATGTCCCCTGGAAGTAAATGGAGCTAATAGCCATCATCTTCATCCATATCACAGCCATAATCTGAAACACACAAAGACAAGGGCATATAAAAATGCAAATATTCTGGGTAAATGGAAGACACAATAGAAATATTGCTTCTTTAAGGTTGTTTTCTTGCTATGTAACTACAGGATAAGTTTTGCCTTAGGCAAGTATTTAAAAACTCATCTATTTTCTTAGGTCTAAATAAGTTCTTGCATGTACTTTCCTCAAAGAAATAAAATTATTTTTAAGCATGTATGTGTAAATATCTCCTCTCACTTGTCACTAGACTCTCCTTTAGGAATACTTGGCACATGTATATGTGAAGTACTTGGTTTAATTTAGAGGCTAAGGTGATCAAGCCTGATTGTCACAAGTGACTTGGCACACAGTGGCTGATAAGCAGCAGCATTACATTTACAAGTAGGCACGTTTTTCACTAGATATAGGCACCAACCAAGGAAAAAGCTGGTTTGTTTATATTATTCATGGATTTATGAGCTGAAATTGCAAGGGTTCAGAGATAGCTCAGAGTTCCCATCAACATCAAAAGAGTCATGGAACAAATCCCGACCAATGCATCTGACTCAGATCTCCCTTATCTTCTTACTTCTAGACTTTAAATTTTTGCTCAGATTTTTTAATCCAATTTTATTTTCTTAATGCTGAGTGCAAAGACTGTGTGCTGTGTGTCAGAAGGCAAGTCTGTCTGTTTCTAATGCACCTATTTCTCTTCTGTGTGCTTCTGAATGCACTGACATAGATACTTTCTGTAATGTAGATGAACCTATGGATAATTATTGCATATCAGCACTGAGGAAAGTTAAACTTCATATTCCAAATCCAATACAGGGCAACATCTCACCCAAAGAGACAAGCAAATGCTCAAAAGCAGAATTAAGTGTAATCTATCATGATTTGTGTAGAATGGGTGAAGTTCACCATCTGTAATTCATGTTGTTATTCCAGGCAGGCAGGTCTAAAATCCACAGAGAAAGCAGCTAGGAAAGAGTTATTTTCTGTGCTGAGCAGCTCTGTACACCTGCATTCGAATTCTGGGAATACTCTTTTCCTTTTCCTTTTCATTTTAATTTTTTAACTCTAATTTTTCAGCTGTTTTCCAGGCCAGACAGGGAGCAGTGGAATGTTCTCAGAATGGTTCAAAATTAGTAACATTTACAAAGAAAAAAAACTCAGTGACCTTTATTCTATTTTTGTGGGGGGTTTATTAATAAACATAGACCCACCCTCCCCCACATGGATGCCTTTTCTTGGGAACGTTTTTCTAATAATAAATGCAGGCAACAAACTGTTTTTCCTACAGTTCAGCAATTATTTTCCAGCAGAGAAATCAATTTAAAAGCAACAGACACTTTTGTGAAATGCATACATATTGTCCATGAAAGCTAAATGAATAGTGATGGAAAGATTTTTGCAGTAAGTAACATTTCACTAGGAAGCTTATTCCCATCTTGTATCTTCACAACCCATAATTAGCAGCTCCCATTTTAAAAATAATTTTGTGTATTTTCAAAGCTTAACTTGGGAAGTTTTTAATAAAGGATAAATGTGGATGTGTCCAGCTAGGAAAAACCACAGTGGAGAGGAGACTGCCTCTTCCTGCCAACAGAGAAATCTAATTAAACCAGTGGCTTTGCTGGGTAACCCAAAGAAATTAGCACACATCTGTGTACCATACATGCACCACCAATGCCATTCCTGCACTTGGGAACAACTGCTTCCTCCTAACACCTTCCCCAGAAACAGAGTGTGATGATTTGTTGTGTTTTGAGCTGGACAGACACGTCCCCAGGGCTCATGGACAACCTGGACATCACTGAGGAGGCACAAGGAGAAGGGAGGAGAGGCTCAGGGGGCCCCAGGCACTGCTAATGGAGGGTTTACTGAGCCCCTAACTCCTCAGATCCACCTTCATAAACCTAATTCTGGAAAACACCCCACACTTCAGTTTGTTCTTGAGAAGCCCTCTTAGCCTAAAGCTTAAGATGCAAAGTTTTCTCAGAAGGAGTCTCCAAGGCCAGGTTTCAGACAAGGGTGATTCCAGGCTTCCCACAGGAACAGGCAATGCTGAAAAGGCAGCAGGAGCTCTGGGACAGGGACAAGCAGGGGAACCCTGTGTGTCCCCAGCCCTGCAAGGCCAAAGCCCACAGCAGCAGAGATGGTAACCACAGCTCACCATTTCCTCCCATTAACTGCAAGGCGCTCATGCAGTGATCTTCATCTTCTTCTACCTCTTCCTCTTCCACTTCTTCATCAGGGTTGTAAGCTACTGGGCCACTCTCCACAAGCACAGCTGCTGGTTTTTCTACATCAGAGGCTTCAGCCTGTGCATTTGGAAAGGTAACCTGCACAAAAGAAGAGAGAACAGTAGAGCAGCCCTTCCTTTGGCCCAATATTTGTACAGAACTTTAGCAGCTTCCAAACAAGAGGTACAGGAGAGACACAAGCTCATGTCCAGTGCTGCAGGTTCAGCTGTTCTAATGGAAGTCTGAATGAAAGTCAGGCAAAACCACCCTGTTTTCACTTAGTCCAGAACCAGGCCACTGAAATATCCTGTAATGGTAACAGCAGAACAAGGATTCTCTGGCAAGCACAAGGGGAGGAGAAATTTGGGAGCGAATGCTCCTCAGTAGAGCTCTGTGGGAAAACTTAAACCTCTCCCACGGTGTGCTCAACTCACATCAGGCCTATTACAAAATAACAACGTTATTGACAATTTAATGATAGCAAAAATGTACCCTTCAAATCAGAAAAAGCCCAACATGTATTAGTTTTGACAGCTCTG